>RXID01015349.1:0-19196 GCA_005019695.1 Trichopus zeylanicus subsp. travancoricus
CAATAGTAATAGTTGAGTAGTAGTATTATCTGGAGTAGTAGTAATAGTAGGAAGTAGTATTTATAGTAGTAGTAGGATAAAAGTAGTAGTTGTAATTGTAGTCGTAGTAGTCGGAGAAGTCGTAGGAGTGGTAGTAGTTGTTGCTGTTGTAAAAGTAGGAGTTGGAGTAGTAGTATTTGCAGATGTAGTAGTAAAAATACTTGTAGTAGTAGTTGTTCTAGTATCAGCAGTAGCAGTAGTAGTAGGAGAAGTAGCAGTCGTTGTAGTAATAGTAGTGACAAATAAGTAGCTGTAGTAATAGTTGTAGTTGTGCTAGTAAAACTAGTAGTATTAGCTATAGTTGTTGTTATATTAGCAACAGTAGTAGTAGAAGTAGTAGTTGTAGTAGAAGCAGTAATTATAGTAGGAGTAGTGGTAGTTGTAGTTGTAGTAGTTGCAGTAGCAGTTGTAGTAGTAGCAGCTATAGCAACAGGAGCAGTCGTAGTAGTAGTATTAGGAGCAGTAGTAATAGTATTACCAGCGGTAGTTATGGTAGTAGTAGTAGTAGGAGAAATAGTAGTAGTAGCAGTTGTAGCAGTCATAGTAGTCGTAGTCATATTTGTAGTAGCAGTTGTAGCAGTAGTAGTAGGAGGAGGAGTAGTAGTAGGAGTAGTAATAGTAGTAGTAGTAAAAGTAGTAGTAGCAGTAGTAGTAGTAGTTGTGATTGTAACACTTGCAGTAGTAGTAGCAATATTAGTTGGTATAGTAGTAGTATCATTTGTAGTAGTTGTAGCAGTAGCAGCTGCAGTAGCAATATCAGTAGTAGTTGTAGTTCTAGCAATAGTAGTAGCAGAAGGAGCAATAATAATATTAGAAGTAGCCGTAGCAGTAGTAGTAGTAGCAGTAGCAGTAGAAGCAATAGTAGTAGCAATAGCTGAAGTAATAATTGTAGGTAGAGTATTAGTAGCATTAGTAGCATTAGTAGTTGTAGTAGCTTGAGTGGTAGTAGTAGTAGCTATAGTAGGAGTAGTAGTAGTATTAGTGGTAGTTGTATAAGTAGTTGTAGTTCTTGTAGTAGTAGAAGTAGTATTAGTAGCAATAGTGGTGGTTGCAGTAGGAACAGTTGTAGCAAAAGTAGTAGAAGATGTAGTAGTAATAGTAGTAGTTGTAGTAGTAGTAGTAGTAGTAGTAGTAACAGTAGCAGTAGCAATAGTAATAGTCGTGGTAGTAGTAGCAGGAGAAGTTATTATAGAAGTAGTTGTAGCCATAGCAGTAGTAGTTGATGAAGTAGTAGAACTACGGGAAGTACTAGTAATAGCTGCAGCAGCACTAGTAGTTATAGCATTGGTAGTAGTATTAGTAGCAATAGAAGTAGTAGTTCTATTTGCAGTAGTACTAGCAGTATTAGTAGCGGTAGTAATTGTAGTAGCAGTAGTAGCAGTAGTAGTAGGCTAGTAGAAGCAGAAGTAGCAGCAGCAGCAGCAGTAGTTCTAGTAGTAGTAGTAGTAGCAGTAGAAGTAGTAATACTAATAGCAGTAGTAGTAGCAATAGTAGTAGTTGTCATACTAGTAGTGGTAGCAATGGTAGTAGTAGCAGCAATTGTAGGAGCAACAACAGCATTAGTAGAAGTAGGAGTAGCACTAGTAGCAGTCGTAGTAGTTGGGGCAATAGTAATGGTAGTAGCACTAGCAGCAGCAGTAGTAGTAGCAATAGTAGTAGCCATAAAAGTAGCTGCAACAATAGTAGAGGTAGTCGTAGTAGTACCAACAGAACTAGTAGTGGTAGTAGCAGCAGCAATAGTGGTAGTAGTTGGAACAATTACAACAGTTGTAGCCATAGTAGTATCAGTCGTCGTTGTAATAGCTATAGTAGTAATAGCAGTAGTACTAATAGTGAAAGTAGCAGTAGTAGTTGTAGTAGTAGTAGAAGCAACATTAGCAATAGTAGCTGTAGAAGTAGTAGTAGCAGTAGTTGTGGTTGTATGAGAAGTAGTTGTAGTTGTAGTAGTAGCAGAGTAGCAACAATAGTTGGAGTAGTAGCAGTAGTCGTAGTAGCTGTAGGAGTAATTACTGTTGTACTAGCAGTAGCATTAGATGTAGTAGTAGTAGTAGTAGCAGTAGTAGTTGTTGTAGGAGCAGTAGTAGTAGGAGCTATAGGAGCAGAAGAAGTAGTTGTACTAATAGTAGTATTTGTAGTAGTAGTAGTTGTTGTAGCAATAGTAGTAGCAGCAGTAGTAGTCATTGTTGTACTAGTTGTGTTGGTAGTACCAGTAGTAGCAGTCGCAGCAATAGTATTAATAATAGTAGTAGTAATAGTAGTAGTAATAGCAGTAGCAGTAGTAGTAGTCGTGGTTGCAGTAGCTGTAGTAGTTGTTGTAGAAGTAGTGGTAGCCGTAGCAGTACTTGCTACAAAAGTAGTAGAACTATTGTAAGGAGTAGTAATAGCTATAGTAGCGGTAGTAGTAGTAGCATTGGTACTAGTAGTAGATGCAATAGTAGTATTAGTAGTAACAAAAGTAGTAGTTTTATAACAGAAGTAGTAGTTGTAGTTGCAGTAGTAGTAGTATTTGTAGCAGTTGTAATTATAGTAGCAGTAGCAGCAGTAATAGTAATAGCATTAGTAGTAGCAATATTAGTAGGCAGAGTTGGAGTAGAAGTAGCAGTAGTTGTAGTAGTAGTAGCATTAGAAGTAGTAAGAGTAGTAGCAGTAGTAGTATTAGTAGTAGTAGTTGTCATACAAGTAGTCATAGCAGTGGTAGTAGTAGCAACAGTTGTAGGAGCAACAACAGCATTAGTAGTAGTAGGATTAGTACTAGTAGCAGTCGTATTTGTAGGAGCAATCGTAGAAATAGTAGCACTAGCAGTAGTTGTTGCAGTAGCAATAGTAGTAGCTGTCGGAGTAGCTGCAGCAGTTGTAGCAGTAGTCAAAGCAGTAGAAATGGAACGAGTAGTAGTTTTAGCAGCGGCAATAGTAGTAGTAGTAGCAGTAGTAGTAGTAGTAGTAGTAGTAGTTGGAGCAGCCATAGTAGTTGTCGTCGTAGTACTAGTAGTAATAGTAGTAGTAACAACAATAGTAGTAGCAACAGTAATAGCAACTGCAGCAGTAGTAGCAGTAGTAGTAGTAGTAGAAGCAGTAGTGTCAGTAGTAGCAGTAGTAGTAGTATTAGCAGAAGTAAAGGTTGTTGTAGTAGAGGTAGTAGTAGTTGTTGTGGTAGTATTATTATTAGTAGTAGTCGTAGTAGAAGTTGTGGCAGCAGTAGCAGAGATAGTAATAGTAGCAGCAGTAGTAGTAATAGCAGTAGTAGCAGCAGTAGCAGTCGTAGTACTGGCAGCCATTTTAGCAGTAGTATCAGTTGTAACTATAGTAGCTGTAGTAGTAGTAGTAGTAGTAGTAGTAGTAGTTGCAGTAGTAGTAGAAGGAGCATTAGCAGTAGAAGCCGTAGTAGTTGTAGTAATAGTAGCTATAGTGTATGAGAAGTAGTTGGAGTAGCAGTAGCAGTTGTAGTTGAGGTAGTAGTACTAGTAGAAGCAGTAGTTGTAGTAGTAGCAATAGTAGTAGTATCAGCAACAGCAGTAGTAGTAGTACTTGCAGTAGCATTAGTTGTAGCAGTAGTAGCAGTAGCAGTGGTAGTAGTTGTGGGAGCAGTCATAGTAGTAGATGTAGGAGCACAAATAGTAGTACAAATATTAGTAAAAGTACTAGTTATAGTAGTCGTGGTAGCAGTAGTAGTAGTTGTTGTTGTAGAAGCAGTAGTCGTGGTAGCAGTAGTAGTTGCAGAAGTAGTAGAAGTTGGAAAAGTAGTAGTTATAGTTGTAATAGCAGTAGTAGTAGTAGCAATGATAGTTATGGTAGAAGGAGTAGTTGTATTAGTAGTAGTAGTAGTATTAGTAGTAACAGAAGGAGTAGTTGCAGTATCAGTAGTAGTAACAGTAGTAGCAATGGTAGTAATTGTAATAGTAGTAGTAACAGCAATAGTAAAAGCAGTAGCTCCAGTAGTAGCAGTTGTAGTCGTCGTAGCAGTAGTGGCAGTAGTAACAGTAGAAGTAGTGATAGTAGTAATAGTTGTAACAGCAGTAGAAGTAGAGGTAGAAGTGGTAGTAGTAGTTATTGTAGTAATAGTGATAGTAGCTCCTACTATAGAAGCAGTAGTAGTAGCAACAGTAGTTGTACTAGTAGTAGTAGTAACTCCAAAAGTGGTTATAGTAGCAGTAGTAGTAGTAGTAGTAGTAGGAGGAGGAGGAGGAGCAATAGTAGTAGTAATAGTAGTAGTAGTAGTAGTAGCAGTAGTAGTGGAGGTAGAAGTGGTGGTAGCAGCTATTGATGTAAAAGTAGAGTAGTAGCAGCAATAGTGGTCGTAATAGCGGTAGTTGTAACAAAAGTAGCAGCAGAAGTGGCAGCAGTAGCAGAAGTATCAGTTGTAGTAGTAGTAGGAGTGGTAGTAGTAGTAGTAGTAGTGGTAATAGTAGTAGTAGTGATGGTAGTAGCAGTAGCAGTAGCAGCATCAGTAGTTGTTGTAGTAGCAGTAGTAGTAATAGTAGTAGTAGAAATAACAGTAGTAGTAGCGGTAGTAGAAGTAGCGCAGTAATAGTAGTAGTAATAGTAGTAACAGTAGTAGTAGTATTATTATTAGTAGTAGTAGCTGACGTAGGAGTATTATTAATAGTAGTAGTAGTAGTAGCAGTAGTAGTAATAGTAGAAGTAGTAGCAATAGTAGAATTAGTACTATTGGTGCTACTCCTACTACTGCTACTCCTACTACTGCTACCACTACTAAACCTACTACGACTACTATTACTACTGCCGCTACTAATACTACTACAACAACTAATTCTACTACTACTACACCCACTACTGCAACTACTTATACTATGAGTAATATTACTACTATTAGAACTATAACTATTACTACTACTACTACTGTCATTACAACTACTCCTACTACTAATAATAATACTACAACTACTAAAGCAACTACTACTAATTCCACTACTAGTACAACTACTATACTAGTATAACTACTACAACTACTACTCCTTCTACTGCTGCTACTATTACTACTAATACTACTTCTTCTCTAACTCGTATTGCTACTCCTACTCCTACTCCTACTCCTATTACTACTATGAGTAGTACTGCACCTAATAGCACTGCTACCACTAGTGCTACTAATATTAATATTAGTGGTAGTCTTAGTAGTAGTAGTAGTAGTAGTAAAAGTAGTAGTAGCAATAGATGCAGCAGTGATATAAATAGTGGTTGTTGTATTAGTAGTAGTAGGAGTTGTAGTAGGAAAAGTAGGAGTTGTAGTAGGAGTAGTAATAGCAATTCCAATTGTTGTAATAGTGGTAGTAGTTGTTGTAGTGGTTGTCGTAGTCGTAGGAGTTGGAGTAGGAGTAGGAATAGTAGTAGTCATAGTAGTGGTAGTAGGAGTTGTGGTAGTAGCAGTAGTAGGAGTAGCAGTTGGCGTAGTCGTAGAAGTAGTAGTAGAGGTAGTAGGAATAATTATTGTCGTAGTAGTAGTCGGAGTAGTAGCTGGGGAAGTAGTGATATTAGTGGTAGTAATAGTAATTGTTGTAGCAGCAGCATTAGTATCAGTCGTAGCAGTTATAGTAGTAGCATTAGCAGCAGCAGCAGTAGTAGTAGTAGTAGTAATAGTAGTAGTCGTAGTAGTAGTAGTAGTAATAGTAGTAGTAGTAGTAATTGTAGTAACAGCAGCAGTAGTAGTAGTAGTTGTAGTAGGAGTATTAGGAGTACTAGTAGTACTTGGAATAGTTGCAGTAGTTGTAGTAGTAGCATTAATAGTAGTACTAGTAGCAATGGTATATGGAGTAATAGTAGTAATAGTAGTATTAGTAATAGTAGTAGCGGTAATAGTATTATTATTATTAGTAGTAGCAGTGGTAGGAGTAGTAGTAGTAGAGTAGTTGTAGTAGTAGTAGGAGGAGGAGGAGGAGGTGGAGTAGTAGTAATAGTATAAGTATTAGCAGTAGGATAAGTAGTCGTAGTGGTAGTAGCGATAATAGTAAGAACAGTATTAGCAGTAGTTGTCATAATAGTAGTAGCATTAGTAGTTGTAGTAGTTGTTGTAGTAGTAGTAGGAGGAGGAGGAGGAGGTGGAGGAGTAGTAGTAATAGTATAAGTATTAGCAGTAGGATAAGTAGTAGTAGTGGTAGTAGCGATAATAGTAAGAACAGTATTAGCAGTAGTTGTCATAATAGTAGTAGCATTAGTAGTTGTAGTAGTAGTTGTTGTAGTAGTAGCAGTTATTGCAGTAGTAGAAGGAATAGTAGCAGGAGTAGTAGTAGTAATAGCAGAAGCAGTTGTTGTAGCAGTAACAACAATAACAATAGGAGGAGATGGAGTAGTAGTAGTAGTTGTTGTTATTATAGGAGACGTAGAAGTAGTAGTAGCAGTATTTGTACTAGTATCACTAGTATTACCAATTTCTGTAATAGTAGAATTAGTTGTAGTAGTAATAGTCGCAGTAATTGTATAAGCAACACTAGCAGTAGTTGTAGTAATAGTACTAGTAGCAGCAGTAGTAGTTGTAGAAGTAATAGTTGTGTCAGTAGCAGCAGTAGCAATTGTTGTAGTAGTAGTAGCAGCAATAGTAGTAGTAGCCGTGGAAGTAGTTGAAGTAGTAACGGTAGTAGCTATAATAGTAGCAATGGTAGTAGTAGCGGAAGTAGCAGCAACAACAGTAGCAGTAGTAGTAGGAAAAGCAACAGAAATGGTTCTAGTAGTAGTAGATGAAGTAGCAGTAGCAATAGTAGCAATAGTAGTAGGAAAAGCAACAGAAGTGGTTCTTGTAGTAGTAGCCATAGTAGTAGTAGCAGCAGCAGTAGCAGCAATAGTAGTAGGAAAAGCAACAGAAGTGGTTATAGTAGTAGCAGCCATAGTAGTAGCAGCAGCAGCAGTAGCAGCAAAACTACCACTACTCCTCCTACTCCTACTTGTGCTACAACTACTACTATTCCTACACCTACTACTACAATCACTTCTTCTACTCCTACTACTACTACTACCACTTCTAGTGCCACTACTAATATTATTACTACTTGTACAGCTATTCCTACTCTTGCTACTACTGCTACTACTCCTGTTTCTACTACAGGTACCCCTAATCTAGCTGTTGTTGCAGCTACTATGATAACTTCTACTACCGCTACTTTTGTTGCTGCGGCTGCTTCTTCTAATGTTATTGCTACCACTCCTCCTCCTCCTCCTCCTCCTCCTCCTACTTCTACTACTAGTCTTAGTACTACTAGGCTTACAACTACTATGACTGCTACTGCTACTACTACTACTGCACAGCTTCTACTACTACTTCTACTACTAATGCTAATATAATTATAACTACTTCTACGACTACTGCTACTGCTACTACTACCACTCCAACTATTACTACTACTACTACTAGAATTACCACTCCAACTATTACTATTACTACAATTACTATTACTACTCCTACTCCTATTGCTGTCATTACTATTACTCCTACAACTACAACTCCTATTACTAATATTACTACTACTGCTGCTACTCCTACTCCAACTCATACTACTACTACAACTACTAATCGTAATTACCACTACTGCTACTACTGTTGTTTCTACAACTACTACCACAACAACAACAACTACTACTAATACTACTCTTACTTCTACTACTCGTACTACTACTACTACTACAACTATTACTCCGACTGCTACTGCTACTACTACTACAACTATTACTAGAACTACAACTACTACATCTTCTAGTATTGTTACCACTACCACTGCTACTGCTACTACAACTACAACTCCTTTCGCTACTGCTACTTCTACTACAACTACTACTCCCATTACAACCACTACTACTACCACTATTACTACAACTACTACTGTTGCTACTTCTACTACGTCAAATACTACTCCGTCTACTACTGTTGATATTGCTACTACTGCTACTACAACTACTGCCACTATTACTACTATTTTTATAACTACTACTAAACTGCTGGTACTACTACTACTATAATTGCTGGTACTACTACTACTACAACTTCTGCTGCCACTAGTACGGCTGCTACTACTATTACCTCTACTACTGCTACAACTACGGCTAGTACTACTACTACTACTACTACCACCACAACTACTATTGCTGTTCTTGCTGCTATTACTGCTTCTCTTACTACTAATACCGCTTCTGACACTAATGCTACTATTACTGCTACTGTTTCTTTTGCTACTAGTACTACAACTACTATTGTTGTTGTTGCTACTATTATTACTACTACTACAACTGCTACTATTGTTGTTGCTACTACAACTACAACTACTACTCTGCTACTACTACTGCAACTACTATTACTACTACTACTTCTATTACCACTGCTACTGCTATTACTACTAGCACTACTATTACTATGGCAACTACTACTACTACTATTAAGACAATTACAACAACTACTACTATTGCTACTGCTGCTACTACTACATTTATGACTACTATTACTTACTACTATTGTTGCTGCTTGTACTGTCACTAGTAGTACAACAACTACTGCTGTTACTGTTACTACTGCTACTACGGCTACTACTGCTACTACTACTATAATTACCACCACCACTACTACTACTGCTACTATTGCTTATACTGCTGCTACTACTACTACACCTATTACTACTGCTACTGCTGCTACTATTACATCAACTACTTCGTCTACTACTACTACAATTGTTTGTACTACTGCTATGACTACTACTTCTGCAACTGCTACTACTACTACTACTACTGCGACTGCTGTGACTATATCTACTACCACTATGACTAATGCCACTACTACTAGTAGTACAACTGCTACTAATGTTAATTCAACTACTGCTGTTACCACTGGTACTACTATTACCACTATAATTGTAGCAAGTACTTCTACTACTACTGCTAGTACCACTATTGCTAGTACTACTACTGATACTACGATTGCTACTACTACTACTACTGCTACTCCGACTAATGTAACTATTGCTACCACGCCTACTACTACTACTATTACCACTACTGCAATTACTACTACTAGTACAACTACTACCACTACTACTCCTACTACTATTACTATTGCTATGACTGTTGCTACTATTTCTACAACTGCTACTACTCCACCACTATTACTACAAGTACTACTGCTACTTGTGCAATCACTACTATGAATGCTACTACTACTACTGCTGCTGCTACTATTGATACTATTACTACTATTAGAACAACAACTACTACTACTACTGCTACTGCTGCTACAACCACTATTATGGCAACAACTGCTACTATTGCTACGGCTGCTACTATACTACTACTTCCACTACTTTGACTGCCACAACTGCTGCTACCATTACTACAATTAGTACTACAACTACTACTACATCTACCACTACAACTACCACTCCCACTATTACAGCTACTGCTACTACTGTTGCTGCTAATATAATAACCAATACTAATGCTACTGCTACTACTACTACTATTACCTCCTCCACAACCACAATAACAACTACAAATACAACTTCTCCTACAACACCTACTACTACCACTACTGCTAATACTACCAATGCTGCAACTACTGCAAATGCTACTACTACTATTACTATTACTACTTCTTCTACTACTACTACTACTAATACAACTATGACTACTATTGCCATTACTAATACTTCTCCTACTACCATACTACTGCTACTAATACTCCAACTAGAACTATTGCTACTCCAAGTAATGCTACTCATGCTACTATAACTATTGCTACTACAAATATTACTGCTACTACTTCTACTACTACTACTACTACTACAACTATTACCTCTACAATTATTAATACTACTGCAAATACTGCTACCACTACTTTGACTGCTACTACTGCTACTATAATTACTACTACTACAACAACAACAACTACTACTACTACTACTATTACTACTGCTACTACCACCACTACTATTGCTACTACTACTACTGCTACTACTACTACTACAACTACTACTTTGACTCCAACTAATAGTGTTGTTGCTGCTACTACTACTATTGCTACGAGCATTACTACTACTATTTTTACTACTACAATACAACAACTACTACTATCAGCTACTATTACTTCTTCTACTACTACTACTATTACTACTACTTCCACTTCTTCTACAACTTTTACTACTACTACTACTACTACCATACTACTGCTACTATTGTTCCTAACATTGCCATTGCTACTACTGCTATCACTACTTCGACTGCTACAACTGGTTTTACTGCTACTGCAATTACTACTACAACTACTAGTACATCTACCACTACGGCTACAACTACTACAATTACTACTGCTGCTACTTCTACTATTGCTACTGCTACTACTACGACTACTATTATCACTACCACTATAACTATTGCTATGACAAGTGTTACTAATACAAGAACAAATACTACTTCTACTACTATTACTACTACTACCTCTCCGATAACAATAACAACTACTACTACTACTTCAACAACTACTATTATTGCTACTACAACTGATGCTACAGCTATTGCTAATGCTACCACTACTACTACTACTTCTCCTACTGCTATTACAAGTCCTACTATTACTGCCACTTTTGCTACTTCCGCTCCAGCTAATGCTACTGCTGCTACTAGTATTACAACAACAACTTTGACTCTCCAACTATAACTACTACTACTACTTTTACTGCTTCTTCTGCTACTATTACCACTACTACTACTGCTGCTAGGGTTGCTACTACTACTACGACTGCTACAACTACTAGTGCTGCTACTCCGACTACTATTGCTACTATTGCTATAACTACTTAGACTGCTACAACTTCAGCTACTGCTACTACGATTACTACTACTACAACTACATCTACCATTACAACTACTTCTGCTACTGTTGCTGCTACTGCTACTACTACCACTACAACTACTGCTATTACGACTACTGTTGCTGCTGCTACTACTGCTACTACTGCTGCTACTACTACTACTACAACAACTCCTACTAACTACCACAACTACTACGGCTACTACTGCTATGACTAGCACTATTGTAGCTACTGTTACAGCTAAGGCCACTACTCCTACTCCTGCTACAAAAACTACGGCTAATACCACTTCTGTTACTACTGCTACTACTACTAATCCTCTTACCACTACTACTACTACTACTACTACTACTACTACTACTACTACTATGAAAACTATGATTTCTACTACTACTACCACTACTCCTAATACTACTACTGCTTCTACAACTACTACCGCTATGAGTACTACTACTACTACTACTACTACTACTACTACTACTACTAATACTACTACAGTAACTACTATTGTTGCTGCTGCTACTGCTGCTAATACTACTACTGCTACTTCAGGTACTATTGCTACTACTACTCCCACTGCTACTACGGCTACTACTGTTACTACTACTACTACTACTACTCTAGCTACTACTGCAACCGATGCAACTGCTACAAATTCTACTACAACAACTACAACTACTACTTCCACTACTTCTATAATTGCTACCACGGATGCTAATACTACTACTCCAACTACTATTGGTACTAATACTACTAGTAATACTGCTGCTACTACTACAACAACTACAACTACTCCTACTAATACTTCTTTTCCGTCTGTAACTACGACTGCTACTTCTACAACTACTACTACTACAATTGTTGCTGTAGCTACTACTACTGCTACTGTTATTATGGCTACTATTACTGCTACTTCGACTACTACTACTTCTATGATTGCTACTACAATTACCACAATTACAGCTACTACTAATAATGCTACTATTACTACTACTACTTCTCCTACTACTACAATTACTGCTACTACGACTACTACTACAACTTTTGCAACTAACTGTTATGCTATTGCAACTACTACTACTACTATTACAATTACTACTACTGCTACTATTGTTACAACAACAACAACAACTTCCACTACTACAACTACTATTCCTACTACTGCTGCAACTACTACTACTACTACTACTACTACAACAACTACTACAATTATTACCACTACCGCTACTACTACGACAACTACTACTATTACTACTATAACTACTACTGTAACTGCTGCAACTATTACTACTACAACTGCTGCTGCTACTAGTACTGCTACTAACAATACTGCAACTACCACTACTACTAGTACTGCTACTAACAATACTGCTACTACCACTACTACTATGACTATTGCTACTTCTGCTACTATTGCTGTTGCTGCTATTGCTGCTACTACCACCACTACTATTGTTTTTACTACAGCTACTACTACTACTTTCGCTACTACTATTGTGACTACAACTGCCACTACTATTGCTAGTTCAACTTCTGCTACTACTATTGGTGCTACTGCTAATACTCAAGATACAACTAATACTACTACTTCTGATTGTACTACTACTAACTGCAACTACTACTACTACTCCTCCTACTACTACTCATACTGCAGCTACGACTAATACCACAGCTCCAACTATCACTATTACTAGTACTACAACAACAACAACAATAATAACTACTACTACCTCTACTACAACTACCAATACAACTACTAATACTACTCTTGCTCTACTACTATTAATACTACTATTACTACTATTGCTACTATTACTACTAATACGACAACTATTATGACTACTACTGGTCCTACTACTCTAACTACGGCTCCTATAACTACCGCTACTTCTACTACTACTACTAACTACTACAACTAATACTACTAAGACTACTACTACTACTAGTAGTACTATTACTACAGCTACTACTCCTACTCGTATTAGTACTACTGCTATGACTACAACTCTTAGTAGTACTACTAATACCACTGCTACAACTACTATAACTATTACAACAACCGCTACTACTACCATTACTACACCTACTACTACTGCTACTACTACTACTTTTACTCATACTCTTACTACTACTCATACTCCAACTTCTACTCCCACTACTACTCCTACTACTACTACAATTGCTACTACGACCACTACTACTACTCCTCCTATTCCAACTACCACTCCTACTACTACTGTCGCTACAGCGACAACTACTACAACTAGTACTACTGCTACTACTACAACTGCTACTACTGCTGTTGCTACTCCTACCACTACTACTTCTCCAGCACCTATTCATACTACTACTCCTACTCCTACTACTACTGCTACTACAACAACTACAACTACAACAACAACTACTACAACTATTGCTGCTACTCCTCGACTACTACTACTACTTCTACTACTACTACTACTACAACTATTACACCTACTACTATTGCTGCTACTACAACTGCTACTAGTACCACTACTACTACTACTACTACTATTATAACCACTACAAATACTACTACTACTACTACTACTACTACTATTAGTACTACTGCTGCACTACTACTCGTACTCGTACTCCTACTACTACAACGATTACTACAACAACAACTACTCCTACTACTACACTATTATTAGTACAACTACTGCTACTGCTACTGCTACTGCTAGTATTGCTTCTACTATTGCTATTTCTACTACTCCTACTAATAGTATTGCAACTACCACTACTGCCAAGACTATAGCCACTGCTGCTGCTACTTCTACTGCCGCTACTACTTCTACTATTGGTACTACTACTACTACTAGTACTTCTGCCACTATTGTTCCTACTACTGATACTAGTTCTACTTTTGCTACTACTACTGCTACTACCACAATTGCTAGTAGTACTGCTACTGCTACTACTGCTGTTACTGCTGCGACTACCTCAACTACTATTGCTACTGCGGCAGCTAAGGCTTATAGTACTACCATTATGTCTACTACTACTACTACTGCTACTACTGCTACTACTGCTACTGCGTCTACAGATACTACTACTACTGCTGCTCCTACTACTCCTACTACTACCAGTACTCCAACTACTTCTACTCGTACTACAACTCCTCCTCATAATCCTACTAATAATAATACTACTACCACTATTGCTATTGCTGCTACTGCTGCTTTCGTTGCTACTGCTGCTACTGCTGCTACTACTACGACCACTACTTCCATTGCTACTACTACTACTACTACCACCACTAATATTACTACTACTAGCGCGACTACTACTTATACTACTATTACTACATTTCTTGCTACTACTGCTGCTACTAGTACTACTATCGCCACAACTAACACTACTATTACCACAGCTACAACTACTACTGCAACTGCTACTCCTTGTGCTACAGCTACTACTACTACCACCACTCCTACTCCAACAACTATTCGTATTATTACTCCTACTACTATTATTTCTGCTACTATTGCTGCTTCTACTACTACTACGATCACCACTGCTTCTACTATTACTACTCCTACTACTACTCCTACTAGTGCTACAACTACTTCTACAACTTTTACTTCTACTACTACTCCTTCTACTACTACTACTACTGTTGCTATGATTATCGCTACTACCACTATGGCTACTACTACTGCTGCTGCTGCAGCAGCAATTACTACTATTATAACTACTAGTACCACCACCACCACCACCACTACTACTACCACTACAACAACTGTTATTAATTCAACAACAATAACTACTACTACTATGAGGACTATAGGAACTACTTACTACAACTACGACTATTATTACTATAACAACAACAATAACAACAACAACTACTACTACTGCTACTACTACTATTGCTGCTGCTGCTACTACTACTGCAATTACGACTACTATGACTACTACTACGACTTCTTCTTCTACAACTAAAATAACAACATCAACAACTACTATAACTCCTACTACTGCTGCTGCTACTCCTACTTCAACTACTACCCCTTCTTTTACAATGACTACCATTTTTTCTACAACTGCTACTTCTACTATTACAACTATTACTACGTTTGCTACTACTGTTAATACTTTTACTACTCCTACTAAATCTACTCCTACTAGTACTACTACCACAACAACTACTCGTAGTACTACTCCTACTCCTACCCCTACTCCTAATACTACTCCCAGTACTACTACTACTCCTGCTACAAACACTATTACAACTACTATGGTTGCTACAAATACTGTGGTTGCTACTGTAGCTACAACTACTACTACGATTACTACCACTACTAGTACTATTACTACTACTACGATTACTAATACTACTATTGCTACTACTACTACTACTACCACTACTACTACAATGACTAGTACTACAACTATTACTACAACTACGACTACTACTACTACAACTCCCACTACTACTCCTACTACTACTACAACTGCAGCTGCTATAAGGACCGCTACTACTACTAGAGCTACTACTATTGCTATTGCTGCTGTAGCAGCTATTACTACTATTAAAACTACTAGTACAATCACCACCACCACCACCACTACTACTACTTTGAGCAGCAACTACTACTACAACAACGACTACTATTACAACTACAACAACAACTACTACTACTACTGCTACTACTGCTGCTGCTACTGCTACTCCTACTACTACAACTACGACAACTATGACTACTACTACTACTACTTATTCTTCTACAACAAAAATAACAACATCAACAACTACTACAACTACTACTACAACTACTACCACTACTACTACAACTACTACCACTTTTTCTACAACTACTACTTCTACTATTACTACTACTACTACTTCTGATAAATCCACTCCTACTAAATCTACTCCTACTAGTACTAGTACTACTACAACTACTCGTACTACTCCTACTCCTACTCCTAATACTACTCCTACTACTACTACTACTACTACTATTGCTACAAACACTATTACGACTACTATGACTACTACTACTGCAATGGTTGCTACTGCAGCTATTACTACTACTACTATTACTACCACCACTATTACTACAACTACTACTGTTGCTACTACTACTACTACAGTTACTAATACTGCTATTGCTATTACTACTACTACTACTGCTACTACAATGACTACTACTACAACTACTACTGCAACTAAGACTACTATTGCTACTATTGCTACTACTACTACGACAACAACAACTACTACTACTGCAAATACTACTCCTATTACTAGTATTACAACTATGACAACTACTAATACTATTACGACCACTACTACTAATATTGCTTCTACTACTACTTCTAGTCCTACTACAACTACTACTTCTACTACACTTACTACTACTGCTACCACTACTAGTAATTCTGCTGCTACTACTACTCCTACAGCACTACTTCTACCTCTTTTACTACTATACTGCTACTAGTACTAATGCTACTACTACAACCATTATCAATACAGCTATTGCTAAAGCTACTACTACTACTAGTAGTACTACTTTTTCTGCTGCTACTACTACTCCTACTATTGCTCTTACTTATCTACAACTAATAATACTACTACTACCATTACTACTTTTGCTGCTACAACTACTATGAATACTACTACAACTCCTACTACTATGTGTACTACTACTACTGCTACGACTTCTACAACTACTACTATTGTTGCTACTACTACTACTATTACTACTACTACTACTACTACTACCACTACTCCTAACACTCCTACTACTACTACTAATACTACTACTTCTACCACTGCTTCGACTACTACTACAACAACTACTATAACAAGTACTACAACTACTAATACTATTACTGCTGCTGCTGCTGCTACAACTACTACAACCTACCGCTGTTGTTTCTACTGCTACTGATACTACAACTACTACTTCTACTACAATTACTACAACTATTATTACTACTATTACTTTCACTACAACTTATACTACTATTACACTAACTATTACCCCGACTACTACTACCCTTCGATGATCCTTACTTGCTCCTACTACTACTCTACTGTACTCCGGCTGCTGCTAGTGGTGTTGCTGTGACTATTGTCGCTCATACTGCTACTAATACTATAACTACTATTACAACTACGATTACTCCTTCTACTGCTACTAGTCATACTACTACAACTACTACTACCAACTACACTATTACACCTACTACTACGACTATTATTTCTGCTACTACTACTATTATTACTACTACTACTACGGCAACTACTACTTCTACAACTACTACTATTATTACTATTTCTACTACTACTAGTGTAGCTGCTATGACAATTATTACTGTTCCTATTGTGCCTACTACTACTCCTACTCCCTCTCTTGTTGCTACTCCTACCACTACTATGACAATAACAACAACAACCACTACTACTACTTGTACTCTTGCTGCTACTAGTGCTACTGCTACTGCTGCTACTGTAGCTACTCCTACTCCTACTACTGCTACTACTACTACTACTACAACTACTACCACTACCACAACTTCTTCTACAACTACTACAACTACGACTACTTCTACTACTAGTACTATGACTACAGCTACTACAACTCCCACTACTACGAATACTACTACTACAACTACTACTATAATGGCTACTACTACTATTACTAGAACTACTACTACTACTCCTAACACTCCGACCACCACTACTACTACTACAACTTGTACTAGTCCTACTACTGCTGCTACTTCTACTACTGCTACTATAGGTACTACCACTACTACTACTACTCCTACTAGTACTACTACAACTAATACGACCCTTACAACTATTGCTACTCGGACACGTACTTCTACTACTCCCAACTGCTACAACAACAACAACTACTACTATTAGTACTACTCCTACTACTACTACTCTGACTACTATTGCTACTACTACTACAATGACAACTGCTACTGCTTCCGCTATTATTACTACTACTACCACTACTCCTACTACTCCTTCAACAACTACTACTACCGCTACGACTACTACTGCTTCTACTACTACTACTACCATTACTTCTCCTACAACTTCTCCTACGACTACTATTACTACAACTACTGCTGCTACTACAACTTATACTACTAATACTATAACTACTTCTACTACAACTACTACTACAACTACTATGACTACTACTACATCTGTTACATCTACTATTGCTACTATTGCCTCTGCTACTACCACTACTACTATTGAACCAATTGCTGCTACGGCAGCAACTACTACTACAACTACTACTACTACTTCTACAACCACTGCTACTACTCCTACTAGTTCTACTACTGCCAATACTACTGCTACTACTACTAGTACTGCTTTTACTACTACTTCTGGCAATAATGCTGCTACTACTACTACTACCAGTACTAGTACTACTACTAATACTACTAATAGTAGTACTTCTACTCCTACTACTGATAATACTTCTACTACTACTACTCCTACTAATACTATTGCTATTCCTACAACTATTCCTACCCTACCACTACTACTCCTCCTACTAATTGCTCCTACGACAACTCCTACTCCTACTACAAGTCCTACAACTACTCTCACTGCTACTCCTACTACTCCTATTGTTACTACTACAACTACAACTACTTCTGCTACTAGTCCTACCTCTACTACAGCTGTTAATTCTACTACTACTACTATTACCACTACTACTACTACTCCCACATCCACTGCTACAACAACTACTACTACTCCTACTCCTACTATTACTACTATAGCTGCTAATAATACTACTACTACAGCTACTTCTTCTAATACTACTACTACTACTACAACAACTACTACTTCTAATACCTCTACAACTACTACTACAAGTACTACAACCGCTACTACTACTACAACTTCTAATACCACTACTATTTCTACTACTACTACTATTACTACTACTAATACTACTACTACTACTACTACTCCTCCTCCTCCTCCTCCTCCTCCAACTACTCCTACTACTACACTACTACTGCTACTACAACAACAACTACTAGTATTTCTGTTTCTACTACTGCTGCTACTTCTACTACTACTACTACTCCTCCTCCTACTTCTACTTCTACTACTTCTACTCCTACTAGTGCTACTACTATTACTTCAACTCTAACTACTGCTCTTACTCCAACTTCTATTCCAACAACAACTACTACTAACACAACAATGGCTACTATTACTACTACTCCTACTCAAACTCCTACTGCTATTGCTACTACTTCTATAACTACTACCACAACAACAACTACTACTACTATTGCTAGTTGTGCAACTGCTGTTGCTGCTGCGACTAATACTAC
>RXID01015349.1:19216-61716 GCA_005019695.1 Trichopus zeylanicus subsp. travancoricus
ATGATAACTACTACTACTACTACTACTACTACTACTACTACTACTACTACTACTACTACTACTACTACTACTATTACTACTACTACTACTACTATTACTACTACTAGGACTACTATTACTACTACTATAACAACAAATACTAATCTTACTACTACTACTACTACTACTACTTCTTCAAATACTATTACTACTACTACTACTAATATTGCTTTTACTGCTACTACAACAACAATTATTACTGCTACTACTCCCACTACTACCACACCACTTCTAGTAATTCTACCACTCCTATTCCTACTCCTATTACTCCTAGTACAACTCCTACTAGTGCTACTACCACCAACGCCAATGCTACTGCTACAACTACCACTAGTACTACTACTACTACTTCTCTCATTACTACTACTACCACCACCACCACCACCACTACTCCTACTATTACTCTTGCTATTGCTACAACTCCTACTACCACCACCACTACTACTAATACTACTACTACTATAATTACTTCTTCTATAACTAGTGATACTACAACTACTACTCTTACTTCAGCTATTACTACTAATATCACAACCAATAAGATAACTCCAACTAGTACTTCTACTACTACCACTACTACTACAACTACTACAACTACGACTATTACTACTACTACTACTACCGCCACCGCCACCACAACCACCAATACGACTACTACTCCAAACATTCCTACCATTACTACAGCTACTACCATTACTACTTCTTCCACTGCTACTACTACTACTAACACTATAGCAAATACCTCTACTACTACTACTGCTGCTATTGCTATTGCTGCTACAATTGCTACTATTACTGCTACAACTGTTAATACTACTACAACCACTACTACTTTTCCTTCTGTTACTACTACTACAGCTACTACTACTGTACTACTACTTTAGCTGCTACCACAGCTACAACTACTACTACAACAACAACTATTACTACTACAACTACTACTACATATTCTTCTATTACTACTATTGCTACTACTACTACTGCATCTACAACTAGTACGACTACATTAGCTACTACTCCTACTACTACTACTGCTGCTGCTGCTGCTACCACCTCTACTACAACTATTGCTACTACTACTATCACTACTACTACGACTACTACAACTCCTACTACTACTACTAGTATTACTATTACAACGAATGCTGCAACTACTACTACTACTACTACTACTGCTGCTGCTGCTGCTGCTGCTGCTACTGCTACTACTATTACTATTACTTTTACTACGACAATAACAACTACTCATACGGCTACTACTACCGCTACTGCTACTGCTACTACTACAACTGCTGCTACTGCTACTACATCTACTACTACTACAACAAATACTACTACTCCTACTCCTACCACTACTACTACTACCTCTCCTTCTAGTACAAAAACTACTACTACAACTCTTACTACTACTCCTGCTCCAACTTCTACTCCTACTCCTACTCCTACTACGACTACGACTACTCCTACTACTACTACAGCTAGAATAGCTATTATTACTACTATGGCTACTACTACTACGACTTTTGCTGCTGCGGCTACTACTACTACTATTGTTGATACAACTATTACACTAGTATTACTACTGCTGCTACTACTACTACTACTATTGTTGCTGCTACGACTTGTACTACTGCCACTATTGCCGCTGCTATTACTATACTACAACAACTACAACGACAAACACAACAACTACTACTACTAGTACTTCTACTACTACAACGTCTACTATTACTACTACTACTACTACTACTACTACTACTACTACTACTACAGCGACTACTACTCCTATAGATTCTACTCCTACTAGTACAACTACACCACCTACTACTACTATTGCTATGACAACAAGTGCTGGTATTTCTGCTATAGGTACTACTACAACTATTACTACCACTACCAATAATGCGATCGCAGCTACTATTACTGTTACCACTATTACTACTACTTCTACTACTACTACTTCTCCTTCTACTACAACTACTACTATCACTGCTACTACTACTATTACTACTACTACTACTACCATGACTATTAATACTGCTACTACTATAAAAACTCCTGCTGCTACAACAACTACTGCTACTACTGCTACTACTACTGTTACTCCTACTCCTTTTAGTACTACTGCTGCAACTACTACTACTACTAATTTTGCTTCTACCACTACTACTACTACTACTACTACTACTACTACTACTACTAATACTAATACTACCATAACAACAATAACTACTACTATCACTACTACTACAAGTACCAATAGTATTTCTACTACTACTACTACTACTTCTGCTACTGCAACAACTTCAACAGTGACTTCTATTATTACAACTACTACTACTTCTACTACTACCACTAGTTTTGCTACAATAGCAATTGGTACTATTGCTACTCCTACTATAAATACTGCCGCTACTATACTTCTTCTACTACTACTATTATGACTACTACTACTACTGCAACCATTACAACTCCTACTACTACCACTACTACAACTCCTACTACTACTACCACTACTAATGTTGTTGTTGCTCCTGCTACTACTACTATAGCTGTTATCGCTGCTACTTCTACTACACCTACTACTACTTCTACTATTTCTTGAACACCTACTACTACAGCTACTATTACTGGTACTACTACTAATGCCACTGATACTAAGACCACTACTACAACAACAACAACTGCGGCTACTTCTACTATTACAACAATAAATACTACTACTATGAAAACTAATACAACAACTACTACTTCCTCTCCTACTATTACGACTACTACTACTACTGCATCTGCTACTACTACTACAACAAAAATAACAACTAGTAGTACTCCTATTGCTGCTACTTCTACTACAAGTACTGCTATTACTCTTGATACTACTACTACTACTACTACTACTACTGTGACTACTACTACTGCTGCTGCTACTATTACTGCAATTGCAACAACTGCTATTGCTAGTATTAAGACTCCTACAACTATTGCTACTGCTACTACTATTGCTTCTACTACTCTGCTACGACTACTACTACTAATAATAATAATAATACAACTGTTACTTCTACTACTTCTATTACTACTATTGCTGCTGCTACTATTTCTACTACTACTGCAACTACTACTTCTAATACTGCAATTACTGCTGCTAATATTGCTACTACTAATACTGCTACTACACGTACTCCTACGACTGTTACAGCAACAACTACTACTACCCCAACAACTAAAACTACGATTACTACTAGTACTTCTACTGCTGCTATTGCTACAACTGCTATTATCGCTACTACTACTCCTATAATTACTACAACCATTTCTGCTACTACTACTTTTACTACCAATACTACTACTGCTACTACTACAACTGCCACTGCAGCTACTACTACTGTTGCTACTAATCCTACGACTTCTCCAACTACTACGACTACTGCTACTACAACTACTGCTACTACTACTAGTGCTACTACTACTATTACTACTTCAACCAGTACTACTGCTGCTGCTGCTGCTCCTTATGCAAATACTACTACTACTACAGCTATTACTACTAATACTACTATAAATTTTCCTACTACTACAACAACTGCAACAATTACTGTTGCTGCTAACACTACTATTAGAGATACTACTGCAAATTCTGCTACTACTTCTACTATAACTATGGACGCTACGATTTCTACTGCTACTAGTACTACTATTGTTGCTATTATGGCGACTGGTATAACTACTGCTACTTCTGCAACTACTACTACTTTTGCTTCAACAACTGCTACTACTTCTACTACTACTACTCCAACTACTGCTGCTGCTACTGCTATTTCTACTTCAACTTCTACTACTACTTCTAGTTCAACTACTCCTACTACTACTACTTCGACTACTGCATCTATTACTAATATTAATACTACTATTACTGCTGCTACTACTACTACTACTACTATAACTTCTACAACTCCTAATACTACAGCAACTACTATTAGTGCCGCTACTACTGCTACTGCAGTGATTACTAAAACTATTGCTAGTATTACTACAACCACAGCTAGCACTACTACTGCTACAACTACAACTACTTCTTCTACTACTCACACTACTACTACTACCACTACAACAACTTCTATTACTACTCCCAGTGCTGCTATGGCTATTACTTCTATTACTACAAATGTTGTTCATACTTCTACTACTATAATTGCTACTACTACTACTACTGCTCCACATGCTACTACGGCTATTGCTACTATAACTACTACACTTACTACTACAACTACTACTACTGCTGCTGCTACTACTGCTACTACTACTACTATCACTACTACCACAGCTACTAGTACTATTACAACAACAACTACTACTACTACTACTGCAACTACTGTTGCCGCTATTACTACTACTAATATTGCCACTACTGCTACAACTGCTACTACTACAACTACTACAACTACAACTACTACTACTACTACTGCTGCTGCTGCTGCTACTACTACTGCTATTGCTGCACTACTACTACTGCAACTTCTACTATAGTTGCTGCTACAATTGCTACTACTACAACAGTTAATGCTACTACTACTACTACTACTACTGCTGCGGCTACTACTAATTCAACTACTACTACAACTCCTAATACTACTAATGCGGCTAGTGGTACTACTACTTATCCAAGTAATATTGCCACTACTACTACAACAACTATCTTTGCTGCTAGTACTACAGCTACTTCAACTACTACTACTATTTCTTCTTCTACTACAACTACTACTGCTACTACTACTGCCACTACTGTTGCTACTCCTAATGCGACTACTGCTGCTAGTGCTACAAAAATTGCTATTACATCTAGAACTACTACAACTACTGCTACAGCTGGTACTACTACCACTACTACTACTGCTTTTGCTACCACTACTGCTTCTACTACTACTACTTCTACAACTACTTCTTCAACTATTACTATTACTACTACTGCAGATGCTACTACTACTACTACTACTACTGCGGCTTCTCCTACTACTATTACTACTACTAAAGCTACTACTCCAGCTACTACTTCAATAAGAACAACAACAACTACTACTACAACAACTACTTCTCCACCAACAACAATAATAACTACTACTACTAATTCAACTACTACTACCACTACTACAATTACTGCTACTGCTATAACTACTGCTACTTCTATAACTACAACTACTGGCACTACCACAACTGCTGCTACTATTGCTGCTACTTCTACTACAACACCTACAAGTGCTACAACTACTACTTTTGCTACTACTATAACTACTACAACAACAACAACTACTACTGTTGTTATTGCTGCTACAGTTACTACTACGACTATTACTACTACTGCTTCTACTACTCTTGCTATTGCTTGCACTACAACTACTACTAGTACTACTGCTACTACTTTCGCAACCCCTACTATAGTTGCTAGTTCTACTACTACTTCTGCTACATCTAATACTACTGCTTGTGCTACTACTGCTACTACTACAACTCTTGCTACTACTGCTACAACAACAACTACTACTACTGATGTTGCTGTTACTACTACTACTTCTAATATTGCTAGGACCGCCACTAATGTTGTAGCTTCAGCTGCTGTTGCAACTACTACTACTACAACTACTAAGCCTACTACTACTGATACTACTACTAGTTCTTCTACTACTTTTGCTACTCCTGTAGCTGCTGCTACTAATACTACTACTATTGCTCCTACTACTACTACTATTGCTACTATGACTACTATAGCTACTACTACTGCTACGACTGCAACTACTTCTATGGCGACTACTGCATCTACTACTGCTGCTATAGCTGCTACTACTACTACTACTATTACTACTACAACTACTACTACGACTATTACTACTACTACTACTATTACTACTGCTGTAGCAACTATTAGTACTACTGCTACTACTTCTTCCTCCTACTACGACTATTGCTACTACTATAACTACAACTAATACTACTACTGCAAGTACTATTACTATAAGTACTGCTTCTACTGCTACTGTTGCTTCTACTACTACTACGACTACAGCAAATGCCACAACTACTACTACTATTACTACTCTAGCTTCTACTACTACTACTACTACTACTACCACCACCACTACTACTAGTACTACCACTACTACTTGTACTAGTACCGAAGCTGCTGCTACTACTTCTGCTAATACTATTGCTGGTACTATTACTACTATTGTAGCTACTACTACTACTACTAGTAGTACTACTATTACTAAACTACTACTGCTGCAACTACCAGTGTGAGTACTACCGCTACTACAACTACTAAGAATACAACTATTGATGTTGTTTTTGTTGCTACTACTATTACTACAATAGCTTCTACTATTGCCAATACTAATACTCTACTACTATTGCTATGACCACTACTACTACAATTACTTCTTCTTCTTCTTCTGCTACTACTTCTACCGATTCTACTGCAACTACTACTACTGATGCTACCTCTTGGACAGCTACTACTGCTACTACCGCTACTACAACTACTACTACTCCAACAAATACTACTGCCATTATTAGTACTACTGCTGCTAATGCTGCTACTCCTACAACTGTGACTTCTAGTACAACTATTATTTCTAGCAAAACTACTAGTACTATGACTACTACGGCTATGACTACTATTTCTGCTACTAGCATAACTACTACTACTACTGCTGCTGCTGCTGCTACGACTGCTACTGCTCCTACAACAGCAACAACAACTACTACTAATACTATTGCCACTACTAATACTACTAGTACTACTAAAACTACTACTATAACTACTACTACTACAAAGACTACAGCTATTGCTACTACTACTATAACTACTACTACAACAACAACAACTACTACTACTAATACTACTTCTCCTACTATTGATACTACTACTACTATTGCTACTATTGCTACTATTACTAATACTACTAACGCAACAACTTTTGCTACCACTACTACAACTTCTCTTACTACTACTATAACTACTACTATTACTGCTACTTCTACTACTGTTACTACTATCGCTTCTGTTGCTACTGCTACCATTACTACTACTATAACTTGATCTACAACTACCGCTACTACTACTACTTCTCCTACATCTGCTACTGCTGCTACTATGACAACTACTTCTACTAGTGCTACTACATCTACTACTGCTGTTGCTACAACAACTACTACTAAAACCCCGACTACTAAAACTACTATTACTACATCTACCGCCGCTACTATGGCTACTACTGCTATTATCGCTCCTACTACTACTGCTGCTACTATTGCTACTATAGCTACTACAACTACTATAGCTACAACTGACCATGTTGTTGCTGCTACTATTGCTACTACAACTTCTACTCCTGCTACTACTACTTCTACTACCACTACTATTACTACTACTACTACAATTTCTACTACTACTACTTTTATTACAACTACTACTACAACTACTACTAAAACTGCTGCTACCCCTGCTGTGGCTGCAGCTGCTGCCGCTGTGGCTATTGCTACAACTACAACTACTTCTACTTCTATAACTACTGCTACAACTGCTACTACTGTTACTACTACTACTACTGCAACTAATATTTCCACTATAACTGCTATTACTATAGTAACTACCACTGCAAATAGTGCTACGGCTACTACTACTACTAGTACCACTAATACAACCACTACTGCTCCTACTAGTACTACTGCTATTGCTACAACTAGTGTTGCTCCAACAACTACTACTGCTTCTCTACTACTCTTACTGTTGCTACTATTTCCTCTACTCCTATTGATTCTATTACTACTACTCCTGCTATAACTATCACTACTATTATTTTTACTAATGATACACCTACTGCTATTGCTACTACTCCAACTACTAATCATACTACTGCAACTACAACTGCTACTCCTACTACTACTGCACTTGCCCCATCTACTACTGATACTACTAATACCACTACTACTAATATGGTGGCTAATACTATTGCTATTACTACTTCTACTAGTACTACCGCTATAATTACAAATATTGCTACGACTACTATTTCTATGGTGGCTACGACAACTACTACGACGACTACTACTCCTACGACTACTGCTAATACTACCACTCCTACTAATACTGCTACTTTTGCTGCAACTGCTACTACTACTAATACTTCTGCTACTGCTTCTGCTGCTACTACTACTACTTCTACTTCTACTACTACTAATACTACTATTTCTACTACTTTTGCTACTACTCCTACTACTACTACTACAACTACTACTACTACTACTACTACTACTACTACTACTACCACCACTACGACTACTGCTATCGCTAATACTATTATTACTACTGCTACTATTATTACCAACACTACGACTATGATTTGTACTACAACTACTACTTCTTCTACTACTACTACTACAACTACTGCCATGACTACTACTGCGGCTTCTACAACTACCACTTCAAGTTTTGCTGTTGCTAATACTGCTACTACTGCTACTACTACAACTACTGCTACTTCTGCAACTACTTCTAAGACTACTACTATGACTACTATTACAACAACAACAACAATAACAACTACTACTACTCCAACTACTATTGCTGCTACTATGGCTACCATGACTACAACAACTACTTGCGCTACTATTGCTACAACAACAACTACTACTACTACAAAAACTACTACTACAACTACTTCTACTGTTACTACTACTACTGCTGATATTTTCACTACAGCTACTATTGCTATTATCGCCACTATGACTACTACTACTAGTACTGCTACTACAACTACAACTACTACTACAACAACAACAACAACTACTACTACTACTACAACTACTACAACAACTACTACTACTACTATTGCTATTACTACTACAATTGCTACTACTGCTGCTTGTGGTTCTGCTACTACTACTAACACTACTACTACTAATACTACAACTACTGCTCCTACTACTAATACTACACTACTAGTATGTCTACTACTGCTACTGCTACTACTACATCTACTGCTCTTACAACTACAACTGCTGCGACTATTACCACTATAGCTACGACAGCTACTACTACTAATTCTCCTACTACTACTACTACTACTTCATCTACTGCTACTGCAACTGCTACTCCGACAATTTCTGCTACTGCTCCTACTACCACAACTACTACTACTCCTACTCCTACTACAACTACTACTACTAAACTTTCTCCTTCTACTATAGCAACTACTAATACAACGTCTACTACTATTGCTGTTACTACTTCTGCAACTACTACAGTGGGAATTATTACTACTGCTACTACTTATATTACTACTACGGCTGCTACAACTATGTCCACGACTACTGCTACAACTATTACGGCCACTACTACTTCTCCAACTATTATGACTACTACTACTACAACTACTAGTTCTGTTGTTGCTAATACTGCTACTACTACAACTGCTACAACTACTGCTACTTTTGCAACTATTGCTACTACTCATACTTCTACAACGACAAATACTACAGCAACTACTACTACTACTATGACTACAACGACTACTACTACTTCTTTTGCAACTATTATTACTAGTACTATGTTTTCTACTATTGCCACTACTATTACGACAACAACAACAACAACTGCCACTAAAACTACTAGTACAACTTCTACGACTGTCACTACTGCTTCTACTGCTTCTATAACAACTACTGCTGCTACTACCAATACTATTACCATTCCTACTACTACTATTACCATTCTGACTACTACTACAGCCACTACAACTACTCCTACTAGTATTACTACTACTACTCCTCCAACTAGTAATACTCCTAACTCAACTTCGACTACTACTACTACTGCTGCTGCTGCTATTAATACTACAACTACTACTACCACTACAACTACTACTATTAGTAATACTACTACTACTACAATAACAACAACTACTACTACTCCTACTATTACTAAAACTACCGCTACTGCTTCTACTACTAGTTCTTCTACTACTACTACAAGTACTGATAATACTCCTACAACTACTACTACTCCTACTACAGCTACAACTACTACAACAACTAATCCTACTCCTACAACTACTACTACTCCTTCTACTACCCCTACTACAACTCCTACTCCTACTACTACAACTCCTATAATTACTACTACCACTACTCCTACTACTCTTATTGCCACTACTACTACTCCTACTGCTACTACTAGTCCCACTACTACAACTACTACTTGTACGATTGCTCCAACCTCTAATACTGTTGCTACTGCTACTACTACTACTACTATTATGATTTCTACTACTACTATTACTGCTACAACTGTTGCTGGTCCAGCTGCTCCTACCAATACTACTATTACTACTACTACTACTTCTACTAATTCTACGACTAGTATAATACTGCTACTATTACTCCTACTATGGGTACTACTACTACTAACAATAACGCTACTACTACTACTACTACTACTTTTATTCCTACTACTACGCCTACTCCTACACTGATTCCCACTACTACTCCTACTACTGCTATTACTAATATTGCAACTAATACTACTCCTAATCCTAATACTCATTCTACTACTGCTATAATACTACTACTACTACTACTATTACTACCACTACTGCTACTACTGTTGCTGCTGCTGCTGCCGTTACAATACCAACTAATCCTTCTACCACTACTACTGCTACAACAACAACAACTACTACTACTATTCCTACTCCTTCAAACATTAAAGCGACTACTTCGACATTTCCTACTACTACTATTACAACTCATACTTCTACTACTACTACCACTTCTACCACATCTTTTATGACTACTACTGCTGTTGTTGCTGCTACTACAACAACTACAACTTCTACTACTACAATTACCGCTACTCCTTCTAATACTACTGCTATTACTACTAAAGCTGCTATGGCTGGTACTACTACTTTTACTCCTACTACTAGTACTACGACTACTCCTACTAGAACTACTACAACAACTACGACTCTTACTGGTACTCCTAATCCAACTCCTACCCCTACTACTAGTCTGACTACTACGACTACTACTGCTCCAACAACTACTACTACTCCTACTACTGCTGCTACTACTGCTACTACTACTATTCCTACTACTGCTTTTACTACATTTACTACTATAATAGCTACTACTCCTTTTAAACTACTCCTACTACTGCTGCTACTGATGCTACTGCAACTACTACTGCAACAACTAATACTAATACTACTCTACTACTACTACTACTACTAATGCTACTTTCACTCCTCCTACTCCTACTACTACAACTACGCCTACTCCTACTAGTGCTACTATGACTCCTACTACAACTCCTACTCCAACTGCAACCCCTACTACTAGTCTGATTGCTACAACTACTACTTCTAAAATAACAACTACGACTCCTACTACTGCTACTACTATTGTCACGACCACTACTATTACTACTCTTACTACTATAACTACTGCAACTCCTTTTACTACTACTACTACTACTACTACTACTGTTCTTGTTGCTGCTTCTACTACTACTACTTTTGCCACAACTACTAACGCTACTATTACTAACACTACTACTACTAATGCAACTGCAGCTTCTCCTACTACAAACACTACGGCTACTTCTACTCCTACTCCTACTACTCCAACTATTACTACTAATATTACTTTTGCTACTACTACTCCTACTACCACTCCTATGACTAGTACCATTGCAACTACAACAACAACTACTACTACTACTATTACTATGACTATGACAACTATGACTAATACAATTATTTGTGCTACTATTGCTACTGGTACAACTACTACTACTGCTCCTGTTGCTGCTACTACAACAACAACAACTACTACAACTACTACTGCTATTACTGTTGCTGCTACTGCTGCTACTACCACAACCACTACTACTATAACCACTATTACTACTACTACTACTACTTCTACTACTACTACTACACCTTCTATGACTACCGTACGACTACAACTCCTACTACTATTTCTACTACTATACCCGCAACTATTAGTACTCCTATTACGACTACTACAACTAGCACCAATACTGCTACTAAATCTATTACTACTACCACTACTGCTACAACAACAACAACAACAACTGCTGCTACCAATACTACCACCACTACTACAGCTACTACTACTACTCGTCCCCCTACTTAAACTACCACTACAACTACTACTACTACTACAACAACAACTACTACTATTACAACAACTGCTACTCCCACTACTACTGCTATTACTACAACTGCTACTACTACTACTACTATTATTAATACTACTTCTACTACTACTACGACCACTACTACCACTCCTGCTACTGCTACTACTGCTACTTCTACTACTCATGCTACTACAACTACTCCTCCTACTTAAACTACCACTACAACTACTACTACTACAACAACAACAACTACTACTATTACTACAATTGCTACTCCCACTACTATTGCTATTACTGCAACTGCTACTCCCACTGCTACTATTATTAATAATACTTCTACTACTACTACCACTACTACTACCAGTCCTACTACTACTACTTCTATTGCTTCTACTCCTCATGCTACTACTACTACTCCTGCTACTACTACCACTAATCCGGCGGCAATTGTTACTACTACTACTACTATAACAAAAACTACAACTAATACGACCATTACTATTAGTACTACTACAATACTACTACTATTCCTAATACTACTACTACTAGTACCACTGTTGCTACTACAACTACCGCTACTACTACAACAACAACTACTACTACAACTATTACAATAATAACTACTGCTACTCCTACAACAACTACTACTACTACAACTAATACTACCACCACTACTTCAACTACTTCAATTACTAACACTGTAACTACTACTACTAGCACTACCGTTACTACTACTATTACAACTTATACTACTACTACTACTACTACTACTACTACAACCACACGATAATTATTGTTGCGGCTACAATAGTTACTACAACTACTAGAACAACAACAACTACTACTATTGCTGCTATAGCTAATACTACTACTGATGCTACTACTACTACTCCCACAACCACCAACACTACTACTTCTAATACTACTATGGCTACTATTACTACTACTACATCTACTGCCAGTACGATTACTAGTACTACTTCTACTACTACTACTACAACTTCTACTTTTACTACTACTACATATATAGCTACTACTACTCGTACTATTACTTCCACTGCTACTACTGCCGCTGCTGCTGCTACTACTACTGCCATGGCTACTAATGCTACTACTACTACTTCTACAACCACTCCTAATACTACTACTACTGTAGCTACTACTACTGCTACTACTGCTACTACCGTTACTACAAGTACAACAACTACCGCTGCTACTGCTATTGCTGTTACTGCTACTACTACCGCTACTACTACTACCACTACCACTACTACTATTGCCACTATTATTACTACCACTACTTCTGCTACTACTCCATATACTAATGCTACTTCTGCTAGTATTACAACAACAACTATGACTATAACTTTTACTACTGCTACTACAACTACCCTAACTATATCTACTACTATTGCTACTACAGCTACTACTACAACACTACTACAACTGCTACTCCTAGTACTACTACTACACCTGCAACTATTATTACTACTACTACTACAATTACCACTACTAGTAGTAGAAGTAATAGTAGCACTACTGCTACTACTTCAATTACCACTACTACTACTAGTGCTACTACTACAACTACTACAAGAATAACTACTACTACTGCTACTACAACTACTCCTATTGCTACTACTACAGCTCCGACCACCGATACAACTTCTGCTGCAACTGCTGCTATTGCGACTATAACTACTATTGCTACTACTACAACTCCTACTACTATTACTACTGCTACAACTCCAACTACGATTGCTGCTGCTACTACTACTCCTACTACTCCTACCACTACTTCTGCTATGACTACTACTAGTACTACTACTACTGGAACTGCTATAGCTACTACTACTATTACTACTACAGCTATGACTACTACTACTGCTACTACTACTACTACTACCACTTCTACTACAGCAACTACGGCCATTGCGATCGCTACTGCTACTACGACTACTACTACTAGTACTGCTGCTACTACTTTTGCTACTATTACTTCTGTTGCTACTATTGCTACTACTAAAGCTACTACTACCACTACTTATGGTGCTACTACTACTACTACTATAGAGACTGCTACTACTACATTTGCTGTTGTTGTTGCTGCTACTAATACTAGTATTCCTTCTACTTCTTCTACTAATACTAATGTTACAACTACTATAATAGCTACAAATACTGTGACTAGTACTACTGCTACTACTACTGCGACCATTACTACTACTACTACTAGTACTCTACCACTACTACTACAACTCTACTTCTATTATTGCTACTACTACTAGTAGTATGACTACTACTACTACAAGTGCAACTACTACTACTATTGCTACAGCTATTACCCTTACTACTACTACTGATACTACTACTTTAACTATTTTTACTACAACTACTACTGCTTCGTCTACTACTACTACTGATACTGCTACTTTAACTGTTGTTACTACAACAACTACTACTACTACCAGTACAACTACTGCTACAGCTTGTACTACTCCTACTTCTATTACTACTACTACTATATCTACTACTACTATTACTACTACTACTACAACTACTGCTATTTCTACGTCTACTACTACTTCTGCTGCAACAACTACAACTTCTCCTATTATAGCTACTACTACAAGTACCACTACTACTACTAAAACTATTACTATTACGACTGCTACTTATACGACTACAATTGCGACTGCTACTACAACTACTTCTATTGCTACTACTACAACTAACACTTCTGCTTCTAATGCCACCACGAATACCCCTACTACTACAACTTCTACAACTAGTACTACACTACTACAGCAACAACAACTTCTACCACTACTAGTAGTCCAACAACTTCTAATATCACTACTACTAATACTATTACTTCTTCTACTACTATTACTACTACAACTTCTACAATTGCTACTACTACTACTTCTAAAAATACTACTACTTCTACTACAGCTACACCTACAACTTCAACTACTACTACTATTACTGCTACTACTGCCACTACTACTACTACTACAACTGCTACTAACTACTGCTACTACTGCCACTACTACTACTACAACTAAAACTGCTCCTATTGCAACTACTACTGCTGCTGCTGCTACTACACCAACTGTTACTACTATAGCTACAACTACTAGTACTTCTAGAACTGCTTCTACTCCAACAATGACTACAACAACTACTACTAATATTGCAACAAGTATAACTAGTACTACTACAATAACTCCTCCTGCTACTACTACTACTTCTACCACTACAATAATGCGTACTATGACTACTACTACTACTACTGCTGCTGCTGCTGCTACTACTACTACTACTACTACTACTACTACTACTACTACTACTACTACTACTACTGCTAGTACTACTACTATTGCTACTACTATAGCTACTACTGCTACAGCTATTGCTACTATTGCTATAGCAACAGTGGCAGTAATAGTAGTAGTAGCTTTAGTACTAGTAGTAGCAGTAGTCGTAGTTGTTATTGTTGAAGTAGCAGGGTAGTAGTCGGAGTAGGTGTAGGAGTAGGAGTAGTAGTACGAGTAGAAGTATTAGTAGTAGTAGGAGGAGTAGTAGTATTAGTAGTAGTAGTAGGAGGAGTAGTAGTAGTAGTAGTAGTAGTGTTAGTATTAGTAGTCTTAGTAATGGTAGTAGTAGTTGTTGTAGTAGTTGTTGTAGTAGTCATTTTACTAGAAGTTGTAGAAGTAGTTATTGTGGTAGTAGTACAAGTTGGTGTACAAGTCATAGTAGGAGTAGTAGTAGTTGGAGGATGGGTAGTAGTAGTTGAAGGGGTAGTAGTAGCAGTTGGAGTTGGAGTAGGAGTGGTAGTTGCATTTTTTGTAGGAGTAATAGGAGTGCGAGTAGAAGAGTAGTAGGAGTAGTAGTACGAGTAGAAGTATTAGTTATAGGAGTTGTAGTATTAGTAGTAGTAGGAGGAGGAGGAGGAGTAGTAGTAGTAGTGTTAGTATTAGTAGTCTTAGTAATCGTAGTAGTAGTTGTTGTAGTAGTTGTAGTAGTAGTCATTCTACTAGAAGTTATAGAAGTAATTATTGTGGTAGTAGTACAAGTTGGTGTACAAGTCGTAGTAGGAGTAGTAGTAGTTGGAGGATGGGTAGTAGTAGTTGAAGGGGTAGTAGTAGCAGTTGGAGTTGGAGTAGGAGTGGTAGTTGCATTTGTTGTAGGAGTAATAGGAGTGCGAGTAGAAGTAGTAGTAGGAGTTGGAGTCGGAATAGTAGTTGTAGTAGAATTACTAGTAGTTGGAGCTGCAATAGTAGCATCTGTAGTTGTAGTCATAGTAGTAGTATTTGTAGTAGTAGTACTATTCATAATAGTCCTAGTAGTCACAGTAGTTAATGGACTAGTAGTCATAGCAGTTCCACTAGTAGAAGTAGAGGTAGTAGTAGTAGTTGTTGTTATTGTTGTTGTAGTAGTCATTGGAGTAGTAGTAGTAGGAGCTGTAGTAGTTGTAGTAGTAGTTGTTGTAGGAGTAGTACTAGTAGTAGTGTTCATAGCTATTGTGTAGCAGTAGCAGCATTAGAAGTAGTAGTAGAAATAGTAGTAGTAGTATTAGTAGTTGTAGTTATTATTGTTGTAGTAGTAGGAGTAGTACTAGTAGTAGTAGTAGGAGCAACAGTAGTACCAATAGTAGTAGTAGTAGTAGTTGGATTAGTATTAACAGTAGGAGAAGTAGCAGTAGTAGTAGTAGTAGGAGTGTTTCGAGTAGTAGTATTAGTACGAGTTGTAAAAGTAAAAGTAGTAGTAGTATTAATAGTAGTTGTAATTCTAGTAGTAGTAGTTATAGTAATAGTAGTCATAGTAGCAACAGCAGCAGCAGTAGTTGTTGTTGTAGTAGTAGTCGAAGTGTAGTGGTAGTAGCAGTAGCAGTAGTAGTTGGGAGTTATAGTCATAGAAGTTGTCGAAGTGTTTGGTTTATTAGCTTGCCGTAGAGGTTTTAGGAGTTTTAGGAGTAGTGGTAGTAGTAGGATTAGCAATAGTTGTAGCAGTGGTAGTAATAGAAAGAGTGTTAGTTTTAGTAGCAGTAGTAGTAGTTGTTGTGTTAGTATCAGTAGTAATAGTAGTTGGGAGTAGTAGTAGTACCAATTGTGCTAGTAGTACAAGTAGTAGTTGTGGTAGTTGTAGTAGCAGCAGTATTAGTAGGAGTTTGAGTAGGAGTACTACTAGGCATACTAGTCGTTGGAGTTGGTGTAGAAGTAGTAGTAGGTGATGTAGTAGAAGTAGGAGTTATAGTAGGAGTAATAGTAGCAATTGTAGTAGTAGTAGTACGAGTAGTAGCAGTAGCATTAGTAGTAGTAGTAGGAATAGTAGTAGTAGTAGTAGTAGTAGTGGTAGTAGCAGTAGCAGTAGCAGTAGTAGTAGTATTAGTAGTAGTACTAGTAGTAGTAATAGTAGTAGTAATAGTAGTAGTACTTGTAGTTTTAGTAGTAGTAGTAGTAGTAGTAGTACTAGTAGTAGTAGTAGTAGTAGTAGTAGTAGTAGTAGTAGTAGATGTAGTAGTAGTAGTAGTAGTAGTAATAGATGTAGTAGTAGTGTTAGTATTAGTTGCAGCAGTACCAGTACTAGTAGTTATAACAGTAGCAATTGTACTACTAGTAGAAGTAGTAGTAGTATTAGTAGTAGTAGTAGTTATTGTAGTAGTAGCAATAGTCATAGTATTAGTAGTAGTAGCAGTACGGGTGTTTGGAGTAGTTGTATTAGTATGAGCAGTAGTAGTAGTAGTGGCAGTAGTTGTAGTAGTCGTAGTAGTAGGTGTAGTAGTAGTAGTCATTGAGGTGGTGGTGGTGGTGGTGGAAGTAGTAGTAGTAGTTGTTGTTATAGGAGTGTAGTAGTAGCTGTAGCAGTGGTTGCAGTAGTGCTTGAGCTTGTTGGTGTATTAGAGGTAGTAGTGGTAGTAGTATTAGTAGTGTTAGTAGTGGTAGTAATAGTAGTAGAAGTAGAAGTTGTTGTAGTAGTAGTAGTAGTAGTCATAGTAGTAGTAGCGGTAGTAGTAGTAGTTGTTGTACTAGTAGTCATAGTAGTAGTAGGTGTAGTAGTTGTACTAGTAGTAGAAGTCATAGTCATAGTGGGAGTAGAAGTAGTTGTAGGAGTGGTAGTTGAAGTCATCGTGGTCATAGTAGTAGTAGTAGTAGTAGTAGGACGAGGAGGAGGAGGAGGAGGAGGAGGAGTAGAAGTAGAAGTTACGCTAGTAGTTGTAGTAGCGGCTGTTGGACCAATAGTAGTAATATTAGTATTTATTCTCGTAGTGGTGGTAGTTGTAGTTGTATTATTAGTAGTAGTTACTATAGCAGTAGCAGCTACAGTAGCAGCAATAGTAGTAGTAGTAGGATTCGGAGTTGTTGTAGGGGTAGTAGTGAGAGTTGTCGTTGTTGGAAAAGTGGTAGCAGTAGCAATAGTAGTTGTAGTAGCAGTAGGAGTTGGTGTAGGAGTAGGAATTGTAGTAGTCATAGTAGTCATAGTGGAAGTAGTTATAGTAGTAGCTAGAGTAGGAGTAGGAGTTCAAATAGTGGTAGTTGTAGTACTAGTAGTAGGAATAGTAGTAGTTGTAGTTGTAGTTGTTTTTGTAGTAGTAGCAGCAGTAGTAGTAATATTAGCAGTAGTTGTAGTAGTAGGAGAAGTAGTTGAAGCAGTGGTTGTAGCAGCAGCAACAACAACAGTAGTATTAGTTGTAGTGGTAGTAGTAGTGGTAGTGAAGTAGTAGTTTCTGTAGTAGTTGCTATAATTGTAGCAGTAGTAATTGTTATATCAGTAATAGTAGGAGCTGTAGTAGTAGTCGCAGTGGTAGTAGTAGCAACAACAGTAGTAATAGTTGTAGTAGTAGTAGTACTAGATGTAACAGTGGTAATAGTAGCAGTTGTCATTGCAGTAGTGATAGCAGTTGTCGTTGCAATAGTAGTAGCAGCAGTAGTAGTAGTAGTAGCAATAGCAGCAATAGTAGCAGTAAGAGTAGTAGTAGTAGCACCAGTAGCAGTACAAGCAGTAGTGACAGTAGTGGTAATAGTAGCAATAAAATTCATACTAGCAATAGTAGCAGCAGCAGTACTAGTAGTAGTAGTAGTAGCAGGAGCAGTAGTAGTAGTAGGAATAGTAGTAGCAGTAGTAGCAGGGGAAGCAGGATCAGTAGTAGTAGTAGCAGTAGTATCAGTAGGAATAGTAGCAGCAGCAGTAGCAGGGGATGCTAGATTAGTAGTAGTAGCAGTAGTAATTGCAGCAGTAGTATGAGTTGTAGTAGCAATAGCAACAACAGTAGTAGTAGTACTAGTAGTAGAAGTAGTGGCAGCAGTAGTAGTAGCGGCAGAAATAGTAGCAGTAGTAGTAGTAGTAGTTGTAGTACTAGTAGTAGTAGTAGTGGTTGGGGTAGGTGTAATTGTAGGAGTAGTAGCAATTGCAATTGTGCTAGTAGTAGCGGTAGTAGCTACAATGGTAGTAGTAGTAGTTGAAGTATTAGTAGTAGCGATAGTAGAAGTATAAGCAAGAATAGTAGTAGTTGTTGTAGTATTATTATTATTAGTAGTAGTAGTAGCACGTCTAGGATTTGGAACAGGAGTTTAAGTAGGAGTAGTAGCAGTAGTAGTAGTAGTGATAGCAGTAGCAGTAGTAACTATAGGAGTTGGAGTTGGAGTAGTAGTTGCTGTAGGAGTTGGAGTAGTAGTAGTAATTGCAGTAGGAGTAGTTGTAGTAGTAGCAATAGTAGTAGTAGTGGTAATAGTAGCAATAGTAGTTATAGAAGTAGAAACAAAAGTAGTTGTACTAGTAGAAGTCTTTGTAGTAGCAGTAGTAGTGGCAGTAGAAGGCGTAGTAGTAGCAGTAGTACCGGCAGCAGTAGTAATCGTAGTATTAGTAGCAGTGGTATTGGTAGTAGTTGTAGCAGCAGTAGTAGTAGTAGTAGTTGTAGTAGTAGTAGTGGTACTCGTAGTAGTATTCATAGTAGACGTAGTAGTAGCAGCAGAAGTGGCAGTAGTAGTTGTAGTCAAAGTAGTAGTAATAGAAGTCTCAGTGGTGGTAGTAGTAGTTGTTGTTGTTGTAGTTCTCGTATTAGTAGCAGTAGTACGAGTAGTAGTAGTAGTAGTAGTAGTGTTTGTGGTGGTCGCGGTGGCAGTAGTGTAGTAATAGCAGCAGTAGTAGCGGTGGTTGTAGCAATGGTAGTAATAATAGTAGTAGTAGTAGGAAGAACAGTAGTAATAGTAGTAGTTGTAGCAGTACTAGTAGCAGTAGAAGTAGTAGCAGCAGTAGTCATAGCAGTAGTAGTTGCTGTAGTGGAGGTAGTAGCAATAATAGTAGCATTAGTTGTAGTAGAAGTTGCAGTAGGAGCAGTAGTAGCAGCAGAAATAGTAGCAACAACAGTAGTAGTTGTTGTAGTACTAGTAATAGTAGTAGTGGTTGGGGTAGGTGTAATTGTAGGAGTAGTAGCAATTGTAGTAGTGCAAGTAGTAGCGGTAGTAGCTACAATGGTAGTAGTAGTAATTGTAGTATTAGTAGTAGCGATAGTAGAAGTATGAGTAAGAATCGTAGTAGTTGTAGTATTATTATTATTAGTAGTAGTAGTAGTAGCACCTGCAGGATTTTGAACAGGAGTTTGAGTAGGAGTAGTAGCAGTAGTAGTAGTAGTGATAGTAGTAGCAGTAGTAACTATAGGAGTTGGAGTTGGAGTAGTAGTTACTGTAGGAGTTGGAGGAGGAGTAGTAGTAGTAGTAGTCGTTACAGTAGGAGTAGTTGTAGTAGTAGCAGTAGTAGTAGTAGTAGTAGTAGTAGTAATAGTAGCAATAGTAGTAGTAGAAGTAGAAACAAAAGTAGTTGTAGTAGTAGAAGTCTTCGTAGTAGCAATAGTAGTGGTAGTAGAAGGCGTAGTAGTAGCAATAGAACCAGCAGTAGCAGTAATCGTAGTATTAGTAGTAGTAGTAGTAGTGGTAGTAGTTGTAGCAGCAGCAGTAGTAGCAGTTGTTGTAGTAGTAGTAGTGGTACTCGTAGTAGTATTCATAGTAGACGTAGTAGTAGCAGCTGAAGCAGCAGCAGTAGTTGTATTCGAAGTAGTAGTAATAGTAGTCTCAGTGGTGATAGTAGTAGTTGTTGTAGTAGTAGTTCTCGTATTAGTAGCAGTAGTAAGAGTAATAGTAGTAGTAGTGTTTGTGGTGGTCGCAATGGCAGTAGTGCAGTAGTAGCAGTAGTAGTAGTAGTGGTGGTTGTAGCAATGGTAGTAATAATAGTAGTAGTAGCAACAGCAGCAGTAATAGTAGTAGTTGTAGTAGTACTAGTAGCAGTAGAAGTAGTAGCAATAGTAGTCATAGCAGTAGTAGTTGCTGTAGTGGAGGTAGTAGCAATAATAGTAGCATTGGTTATAGTAGAAGTTGCAGTAGGAGCAGTAGTAGCAGTAGTAGTAATAATAGTAGCAGTAGTAGTAGTTGGTGTAGTAGGAGCTGTAGTAGCTATAGTAGCTGGAGCTGCAAAAGTGGTAGTAGTAGGTGTAGTAGCTGTAGGGGCAGTAGTAGAAGTAGCAGTAGCTGAAGTAGCATTAGTAGTAGTAGTAGTAGTCGTGGTGGTAGTAGTATTAATAATAATAGTAGTAGTAGGGGTTGTAGTAGGAGTGGTACTTAAAGTAGTAGTTGGAGTAGTGGTAGTAGTAGTACTAGCAGGAGTAGTGATAGTAGCAGTATTGGTAGTAGTAGTAATAGTAATAGTTATAGTAGTGTTCGTAACAGTAGTAGTAGTTGTCTTCATAAGAGGAGTAGTAGTATTAGTAGTTGTACTAGTAGTACTAGAGTAGTAGTAGTAGAAGTAGTAGTAGTAGTATTAGTACTAGTAGCAGTAGTAGTAGTGGTAGTAAGAGGAGTAGTTGTAGTAGAAGCTGTAGTAGTAGCAGTATTAGTATAGTTGTAGTACGAGTTACAGTAGTAGTAGATGCAACAATTGTAGTAGTAGTTTGTAGTAAGTAGTAGTTGTTGTTGTGTAGTAGTAGTTGCAAGTAGTTGGAGTTGCAGCAGTAGTAGCTACTAGTAGTATTAGTATTAGCAGAAGTAGTAGTAATTGTTGTTTTTGTAGTAGTAGTAGTGGTGGTGGCGGTGGTGGTGGTGGTGCTAGTGGTAGTAGTAGGAGTTGGAGTAGGGCTAGTAGTAGGAGTTGTACAGGGAGTTGGTGTAGGAGTAGTAGTAGTTATTGTTGTAGTAGTCGTAGGAGTTGAAATAGTAGTAGCTGTAGCAGTAGTACTAGTACAAGTATCAGTAGTAGAAATAGTAGTGGTTATTATTGTGGTAGCAGTAGTTGCTGTTATTGTTGCAGTAGTAGTAGTCGGAGTAGTAGTAGTAGCAGCAACAACAGTAGTTATAGCAGTAGCAGTAGTAGTTGTAGTAGCAGTGGTAGTTGTGGAAGCAGTAGTAGTAGTAGTCAGAGTAGTGTTGCAGCAGCCATAGTTGTAGCAGTAGTAGTAGGTATAGTAGTTGTAGTAGTAGCAATAGTAGTAGTAGTAGTTGTTGTAGTAGTAGTAGTAGCAGTACTAGTAGTAGTAGTGATAGTAATGGGTGTTGTAGTAGTAGTAGTAGTAGTGGTTGTAGTACTACCCGCAGTAGTATTAGTTGTAGCTATAGTGGAAGTAGTAGTAGTAGCTGTAGTAGTCGTAGTAGTAGTAGTAGTAGTTGTTGTTGTTGTTGTCATAGTACTAGTGCTTGTAGTAGTAATAGTAGTTGAAGTAGTAGTACTAGCAGTACAAACCGTAGCCAGAGTAGTAGCAGGAATAATAGTAAGAATATTTGTAGTAGCAGCAAAAATAGTAGTAGGAGCAGTTGTAGGAGTAGTAGTAATCGTCGCATTAGTTGTAGCTGTAGTAATTATAGTGGTGGCAGCAGTAGTAGGTGTAGTAGTAGTAGTAGTAGTATTTGTAATAGTAGTGGTAGGTTTGTAGTGCAGTAGTACTGGCTGTTGTAGTAGTAGTGGTAGAAGTCATAGTAGTAGTAGGAATAGTGACTATAATAGTAGTAGTAGTAATGGCAGCACTAGTAGTAGTCGTAGTTGTAGAAGTAATAGGAGTAGCCATAGTAGTAGTAGTAGTTGTACTAGTAGTAGTAGTAGCAGTAGTATTAATAGTAGTATTTGTAGTAGTTGCGGTAATAGTACTAGCAAAAGTAGCCACTGTAGTAGTAATATTAGTATTAGTAGTAGTACTCGTAGTAGTAGTAGTAGTTGTTGTTGTTGTTGTTGGAGTAGTAGCTGGAGCAGTTGCAGCAATAGCAGAAGTAGTAGTTGTAGTAGTTGCCGCAGTAGTAGTTGTAGTTGTTGTACTAGTAGTTGTACCAGTGGCCGTAGTAGCCGTAGTAGTAGCAGCAATAGTAATAGTAGAAGTATTTGTTGTAGTAGCAATAGCAGGAGTAGTAGTTGTTGTAGTAAAAGTAGTAGTAATAGAAGTAGTAGCAGTTGGAGAAGTAGTAGTAGAAGTAGTAGTAGTAGCAGCAGCAGCAGGAGTAGTAGTAGTAGTAGTAGTAGTACTAGCAGCAGTAGTGTTAGTGGTAGAAGAAGTAGTAGTAGTAGTAACAATATTGTTGGTGGTAGGAGAAATAGTTGTAGTAGTAGTTGTAGCAGCAGCAGCTGAACTATGACTACTACTACTACCGCTTCTCCTACTCCTCCTACTACTACTACAGCCACTTCTACTACTACTGCTACTATAATTATTGCCTCTACATCTATTCCTACTCTTGCTACAACTACTACCACTCCTGATCCTCTTACAGCTACTTGTACTCCTGCTGTGGCTGCTGCTGCTACTATAACTTCTACTACTACTATTATTGCTATTGCCGCTACTACTTCTACAGCTAGTTCCACTACTATTCCTACTATTACTACAACTAGTATTACTACAACCAGTCTTACAACTATTACTGCTGCTGCTACTACCACAACAACGACAACTACTACTACTACTAATACGAATACTACTACAACTCTACTGCTACTTCTACTACTACTACTACCAATACTAATACAAATACTACTACTACGACTACTACTGCTGCTACTGCTGCTACTACCATTACTACTACTCCTACAACTACTCCAAGTACTAGTACTACTCCGAACACTTTTGCTGCTAGTACTGCTACTATTGTAGCGACCATCACAATTACAACTTTGGCTACTACAACAACTACTACTGCTACTACTGCTGCTACTACTACTACTGCTACTACTACTATTACTACAAATACTAGTACTACTACTACAGCTACTACTACTATTGCAGCTGCTGCAACAACTACTACTACTACTACAAATATTACTAATACAACAACTACTACTACTCCCACTATCACAACTACAAGAACTACTGCAACTACGGCTCCTACTATTCCTACTACTACTACTACTACTAAAACTACAACTACTACTACTTCTAATAGTACTACTGCTGCTGTTGCAGCTACTACGGCTACTACTACTACTACTGTTACTACTACTACTACTACTGCCACTCAAATTTCTACTTTTACTACTACTCCTACTACTACTACTATTACCACTAGTATAACTACTACTGCTCCTACTACTTCTCCTGCAACTTATACTACTAATACTACTCCTACTACTACTACTTCTACAACAACTATTGCTGTTGTTGATGTTGTTGTTGCTGGAGGTGCGACTATTGCTGCGACTACTACTTCTATCGCTACTCCTACTCCTACTACTTCTCCTACTACTGCGACTACTACTCCTACTCCAACTACAGTTACTACTCCTTCTACGGCTACTACTACTACTACTACTACTACTACTACTACTACTACTACTTCCTACTACTTCTACTCCTACTCCTACTACTACCACTATTACCAATACTACTACTACTTCTACGGCTACTACCACTACTACTCTATTCCTACTATTACTATTGTTACTACTAAAACTACAACTACTACTACTTCTAATAGTACTACTGTTGTTGCTGCAACTACTACTAATACTAGCACTACCACTACTATTACTACTGCTACTACTCCCACTCAACCTTCTACTGTTACTACTATTCCTACTACTACTATTCTTACCACTATTACAACAACTTCAGCTCCTACTACAGCTACTCCTACAACTTATACAACCAATACTACTCCTACAGCTACTACTTCTACAACAATAACTGCAGCTGCTACTACTGCTGTTGCTGCGGCTGCGGCTATTGCTGCCACTACTACTTTGATCATTACTCCTACGCCTACTATTGCTACTGCTATTACTTCCACTACTCATGCTACTCTGATTACTACTACTCCTTCCACAGCAACTATTACAAATACTACTACCATTTCTACTGCTACTACCACTACTACTACTATTCCAATTACTACCACTACTACTATGACTACTACTACTACTACCACTCCTATTACTACTACTAATGCTGCTGCTGCTGCTATTACAACTACAACTACTTCTATTACTACTACAATTACTACTATCACTCATACTATTACTTTTACTTCGAGTACTGCCGCTACAACTACCACTACTACGACTGTGAATGCCACTACTACTAGCACTACTACTACTACAACAATAACTACAACTACTACGACGAATGCGAATACCACTACGACTACTATAATAACTACTACTGCTGCTGCTGTTGCTACAACTATAACTACTACTACTACTACTTCTACCACTACTACTACCACTACAGCTACTACTACTACTAATACAAATACTACTACTACTACTACTACTACTACTTTTGCAACGGCTGTTACAACAACAACAACTACTACTACTACTACTACTACAACTACTAAAACCTCTCCTACTATTACTACCACTCCTGCTGCTGCTACTACTACTACAACAACTACTATTGCTACTAATGCTACTACTTCAACTACTACTACTGTGACTATTACTACTACTACTTATACTGCTACCATTACTACTACTGCTACTCCTACTATAGCTAATACTTCGACTACTACTACTACTGCAACAATAACAACAACAACAACTACTACTACTACTACTACAACTTCTACTACTACTTCTACTTCTACATCTACAACAACAACAACTATTACTACTCCTCCTCCTGCTACTACTACTACTCCTACTACTCCTACTACAATGACTACTGTTACGTAGTTACTTCAACTACTACTACTACAACGACTACTGTTACGTAGTTACTTCAACTACTACTACTACAACTATCTCTACTACTACTACTACTGCGACCACAACTACACTACTACTACAACTAAACTAAACTACTACTACAACTACTACTACTCCTACTACTATTACTACAATGACTAATACAACTACTACTACTACTACTACTACTACTACTACTACTACTACTACTACTACTACTACAACTATTTCTACTACAACGACAACAACTGCTACTACTACTACTACTCCTACTACTACTACTACTACTACTACTACTACTACTATTACAACCTTCTACTAGAACAACAACTACTACTACTATTACAACTTCTACTCCAACTCCTAAAACAACTCTAACAATTGCTTCGGCTACTAGTCTTGCTACTCCCAGTACTAATCATATTACTGGTACTGCTACTACTACTACTACAACTACTTCAACTACTACTACAACTACTGCTACTACTACTACTACTTTTGTTGTTGGTACGACTGCTACTACTACTACTATAACTGTTGATATTACTCTTTCTATTGCTACAACTATGACTACTACTGCTCTTGCTTTTTCTACTGCTACTGCTGCTACTACTGCTACTGCTACTAATACTGCTACTACTACTACACTACTGCTGCAACTACAACTAGCACTCTTACTATAATTATTACATCCACTACTTCTACTACTACTACTACTACTACAACTACTCCTACTATTATTACTATTACTACTACTACTCCTGCTGTTACTATTCCTACTACTACTACTACTTCCACTGCTACTTCTGCTACTGCAACTTGTACTCCTACTGCCACTACAACTACTCCTACAAATACTACTCCAACTACTGCTGCTACTTATTCTACCTCTACTACTACTAATACTACAAAAATAACTACTACTATTACTACAACTACTGCTACTTCTACTACTACGACTCCTCCGACTACTATGGCTTAAACAACCAATATCTACTACTACTGCTGCTGCTACTAGTACTATAGCTGCTACTACTACTGCTGCTACAGCTACTATTACTATTGCTACCACTACTACTACTATCACTACTACTAATAGTACTACTGCTACTGTTGCTACTACAACAACAACTACTACTATTACTCATATTACTACACCTATTACTGCTAATAACACTACTACTACAACTTCTACTTTCACTCATATTACTACTACTCTTGCTACAACTACTTCTACTACAATTACTATTACTACTGGTACGAGTACAACTACTACTCTTACTACTACTATTACTGCAGTTACTACTACTACTACTGCAACTACCGCTATTGCTTCTAATACTTATGCGGCAACTACTACTACTACTGGTACTACTACTAATGCCACTAGTACTACAACTACAACTACTACTGCTGCTGCTACTTCTATAACTACTATAACAACTGCTACTACTTGTGTGACAACTATAACTACTATTACTATCAAAACGAATACTACTACTGCTGCTGCAACTTGTATGACTTCTTCTCCTACTATAACTACTACTGCTACTACTACTTCCCCTTGTACTACTGCTGCTACAACTACTACTTCTCTTACTGCTACTGCTACTACTACTACTACTATTACAACTACTGCTGCTACTACTTCTACTACTAGTACTACTACTACTACAACTACCACTACAACTATTGGTAGTACGACAATAACTATTACTACTACAACCACTACTGCTACTGCTACTCTTACTACTGCTACTAGTCCTACTACTACTACTACTTGTACTATTACTAGTGCTACTACTACTACTACTACTACTACCGTTACTACTGCTACTACTACTACCACTTCTACTACTCCTCCTCCTCCTACTACTTCTACTGCTACTACTAATACTACTACTACGATGACTACTACCGCTACTACTAGTAGTACTACTAATGCCACTAGACCACTACAACTACTATAACAACTATAGCCACTACTGCTACTTCTATAACTACTACGACAACTACTGCTACTTCTACTGGAAATTCTACTACTATTATTATCAAAACTAATATTGCTATTGCTACTGCTAATACGATAACTTCTTCTCCTACAATTACGACTGCTACAACAATGACAACTACTTCTCCTACTACTACTGCTACTACTACTACTGATACAACTACTCCTGTTGCTACTACTTCTACTACTAGTACTACTATAATTACTATTGCTACTTCTACTGCTATAGCTGTTGCTACTACTATTATTGCTTCTGCTACTACTGCAACTAATACTACTACTAATACTACTACTACTAATACAATTGCTACTTCTACTGCTACTATTACTAGTACAACTACTGCTAGCGTTGCTACTGCTACTGCGACTACTACTTCTTTTACTACAACTACTGTTACCACTATTGCTACATCTACTACTGCCACTATTAGTAATACTACGACAGCTACGACTACTACTACTAGTAACCCAACTACTGAAACTACTACTACTACTACTACAGCTACTACTATCACTATTGCTCCTACAATAACAACTACTACTCCTACGACTACTGCTACTACTGCTACTCTTACTACTACGGTAGTTGCAACTACTACATCCGCTAATATCGCACCAACAACTACTACTACTACTACTAGTACTCCCACTGCTATTGCAACAATTACAACTACTACTCCATCTTCTACTACTTCAACTACTGCTACCACTACTACTGCAGCTCCTGTAACTACTACTCCTACTGCTACTACATCTACAACCTCGCGGGCTACTATTGATACTCCAACTACTACTACTACTACTATTATTTATACTACTACTACCACTATTGTTACTCCTATTATTGCTGCTGCTCCTACTATTACTACTACTGCCATTGCTGATGCTAGTACTCCTACTTTTACTACCGCCACTAGTATTACTATAGCTACTACTACTTCTACTACAACTCTGATGCGATTACTACTACTGCTACTGCTATGAATTTTACAACTACTTCTACTACTACTATGGATGGCACGACTGCTACTGCTACTACTACTACCCCTTCTGCTACTACTTCTACTACAACAGCTGCTACTACTGTGACTACTACAACTACTGCTTCTTCTGCTACTACTTCCACTTATACTACGACTGCAACTTCTACTACTTCTACTTCGACTACTACTGCTGCTTCTACTACAACTATTCCAACTACTACTACTACTATTGCTACCTATACTTCATCTTCTGCTACAACTTGTACCTCAACTACTACTACTACTACTATGACTACTACAACTATTACTAATGCTACTACTACTATTACTTCTACTACTACTACTACCACTACTACAAGTTATCCAACTCCTAATACAACTGGTACTACTACGACTGATACTACCACTACTACTACAATGATTACAAATTCTACTGCCACTACTACTGCAACTACTGCTACTAGCACAACGACTACAACTATATCTACTTCTTCTACTACAACCACTACTAGTACTACCACTACAATTACTACTATTACTACTGCTAGTGTTGCTACGACAACTACAACTATTACTACTAATGCTGCTGCTATTAATACTTCAACTACAACTACTTCAGCTACTACTACAGCTGCTACTATAGCTACTGCTACAACACCTACTACACTTACTATTACTACTACTACTACTACCACTACTACTACTAATACTATTACAATCACTACTACTGCAGCTGTTAGTGTTGCTACAACTACTACTAATACTGTTACCACTACTACTACTGCTGCCGTTACTCATACTACAACTATTATTACTATTGCTTCTACTACGATTGCTACTCCAGGTTTTGCTATTAATACTACTGCTGCTACAATTGCTACTACAACTTCTACTACTATTACTACTCTGCAACTACTGCTACTGCTGCAACTACTACTAATGCCACTACTATGACCACCACTACTACTACTGTTGCTGGTACGATAGCAACTACTATCGCTGCTGCTGCTATTACAACTAGAACTACTGCTACTACTACCACTACTACTGCTACTCCTCCTACTATTATTGCTACTACTGCTACTCCTACTACTGTTAGTACTACTGCTACGCTAATACTACAATTTCTACAACTGCTACTACAACTACTACTACTGATACTACTACAACTGCGACTACAACTGCTACTAGCGATACTACTACAACTGTGACTACAACTACTAGCGCTGCTGCGGCTACTACTACTGCTACTGCAACTACTACTATTATTACTACAACTACTACTATTATTACTACAACTACTACTACTATTGCAACTCCTCCTCCTACTACTACTGCTACTACTACTACTACTCCTGCTGCTACAACAATAACTAATACTAATTTTATTACTGCCACTGCTACTACTACTAATACTACTATTACTACTACTCCTGTTCCAAATACTACTGCAACTGCAACTAGTATAACTACCACTACTGTAATTGCTACTACAATTGCTACTATGACTACTACTACAAAATCATAAACCCGAAACCCTAAACCCGACAACAACTTGTACTACTGCTGCTGCTGCTGTTACTACTACTACTATTTCTACTACTATTCCTACTACTGCTACTCCTACTGCATCTATTACGACGAATACTACTAATACTGCTACTACTATTACTACTACTGCTACTACTGTTATTACAACTTCTATACTTACCACTACAGCTCCTACTACTACTACTACAACAATTACTACTACAATGACTTACTACTACTACTCTTGCTATTACTACTACGACTACTGCTTCTACTACTAGTATTGCTAATACAACAACAACAACAACTACTACTATTACTAACTACTACTCTTGCTACTACTACTACTACAACTCTACTACTACCACTGCTACTACTACTACTACTACTTCTATTGGTAGTACTGTTGCTACCACTACAACTACTACTGCCACTACTAGTATAGCTGCAACAACTACTAGTACTATTACTACTACTGCAAGTACAACTACTACTACTACTAATACTTCAACTACTGCTACTACAATAATTGCATCTACTAATACTACTTCAACAACAACAACAACAATAACTACTGCTACTAATACTATGACTAGTACTACTACTGGTACTACTCCTGCAACAACAACAACTACTACTACCACAATTGCTACTACTTTTATTACTACTATTGTTGCTTCTACTACTATTACTACTAATACTACTACTATTACTATTACTGGTACTACTCATACAACTGCTACTCCTCCGGCTACTACTACAGGGACCACAATACTTCCTACTAAGTCTACTACTACTAATACTACTGCTACTATTGTTGTTGCTACTACTACTACTCTTGTTGCTACTGCTACTACTACTACTGATGATACTACTACTTGTAGTATTGATGATTCTACTGCTGCTGCTACTACTCATGCTTCTAAAACTACTGCTCACATTACTGCTGCTGCTACTACTACAACTATGACTACTATAACAACTGATAGTACTACAGCTACTACTACTACATCTATTCCTGTTACTACTACTATATATACTACTGCTATAGATACTACAACTAGGGCTCCTATAACAACTATGGCTGCTACTACTACAACTGCTACTACTATGGCAACTATTACGTTGACTACTACTACTATTGCTACTGCGATTATAGCTACTACTGCTACTACTACTACCACTACTCCTGCTACTACGACCACTACTATGAACAACAACTACAACTGGTACAACTCCTACAACAACTACTACTACTCCTACTAGTACTATGACTACTACTATTCCTACTACTACTACTAATAATAATAATACTACAGCTAGAACTACTACTACTATTGCTACTACTACTATAGTCGTGCAACTACTGCTACCTCTACCAATACTGCTACAGTGCTACTATTGCTGCTGCTTTTACTACAACTACTTATGCTATTACTTCTGTTACTACTACTGCCACTCCTGCTACTACATTTGCTACTGCTACTGCTACTTATTTTGCTGCAACTTGTGCAACAACAAATGCTACAACAACTACCACTACTACTACTACTGCTACTGCTAATACTACCACTACTACAACTATAATTGCTACTCCAACTACTACTAGTACCACTACCACTACTCCTGCTACTACGACCACTACTGTGAACAACAACTACAACTGGTACAACTCCTACAACAACTACTACTACTCCTACTAGTACTGTGACTACTACTATTCCTACTACTACTACTAATAAAAATAATACTACAGCTAGAACTACTACTACTATTGCTACTACTACTACTGTCGTGCAACTACTGCTACCTCTACCAATACTGCTACTGTGCTACTACTGCTGCTGCTTTTACTACAACTACTTATGCTATTACTTCTGTTACTACTACTGCCACTCCTGCTACTCCATTTGCTACTGCTACTGCTACTTATTCTGCTGCAACTTGTGCAACTACAAATGCTATAACAACTACCACTACTACTACTACTGCTACTGCTAATACTACCACTACTACAACTATAATTGCTACCCCAACTACTACTAGTACCACTTCTACTATAGCTACTAGTACTTTTTGCTACAACTACTACTGCTACTACTACTACTACTGCTACTGCTACTACTTCTATTACTACTTCAATGATTACTCCTCGTACTACTATACCTACTACTATGACAACAACAACTAAAACAACAACTACTACTGCTACTAAAACTAATACAACAACTAGTGCTACTACAACAACAACTACTACTACTGCTACTACTACAACTACTACTGCTATTGCTACTACTACTACTGCTACTGCTACTACTACTGCTACTTTGCTACTATTACCCCGACTAGAACAACAACAATAACAACAACTACCACTATTCTTACTAGTACTATTACTACTGCTACTATTACTATGACTACTATTATTATTACTACTACTACTGCTACTACTATTACAACTATTATTACTACTACTGTGAATGCTACTGCAACTTCTACTGCTACTACTACATCTCCTACTACTACTGCTTCTACTACTACAACTATTTGAACTACCACTACTACTACAACTTCTCCTTCAATAACAACTACTACTACTTCTCCTACTACTACTACCTCTCCTATTACCACTAGTGCTACTACTAATTTTGCTACTACTACTACTACTACTACTACTACTACTACTACTACTCCTCCTCATACTACTACTACTACTGCTACGGTTGCTACTACTACTTCTATTACCACTGCTATTGCTACTAGTACTACTACAACTACTCCTACAACTACTGCTACTGCTACTGCTACAACTGCTACAACTACTGCCACTACTAATACTACTACTACTATTACTACCACTACTAATACTACTACTACTACTACATCATCTACTACTACAACAACTACCACAACAACAACTAGAGATACTATTGCTACTACTACTACTACAACTGCTACTCCTTTTCCAATTACTTCTCATACCACTACAACAACAACTACTACTGCTGCTACTAATGCTGCCAACACTGCTACTTCTACTACTACTGCTCCTAGAATTGCTGCTTTCACTATTACTACTACTACTATAGCTTCCACTATTACGGTTACTACTGCTGCTGCTGCGGCTGCCGCTTCTACTACTACTATTACTACCACTGTTACGATTACTACTACTACTACCACCGCTACTACTACTACTACTATTGCCAATACAAGTACTACTACTGCTTCTAATACTACTGTGACTACTACTACTATTACTAATACTATTACTACTACTACTACTACTGCTACAGCAACTACTACTACTACTAGAGCTGCTGCTACTACTACTACTATAGCTACTACTACTGCTACTACTACTTCTACTACTATTATTGTTACTACTACTACTACTACTAGTACTTCAACTATAACTACTGCGGCTGGTACTACTGCTACTATTACTACTAGTAGTACTACTATTATTGTTGTTGCTACTACTGCCAGCTCTATTGCTACCGCTACGACTATTGCTACTACTGCTGCAGCTACTACTACGGCAACTACTACTACTAGTACTACTACTACTACTAAGACTACTACTACTACTACTACTACTAGTACTACCCCTACTGCTACTAATGTTGTTGTTGCTTCTACAACTGCTTCTACTACTACTACTACTCCTGCTGCTATTTCTACAACTACCACTACTAGCACGATAATTACTACTACTAGTGTTGCTACTGCTATTATTGTTACTATTGCTACTAGTACCACTACTACTGCTACCGCTACCACTATTGCTACTTCTACTACTGTTATGCTACTGCACCTCCAACTACTACTACTACTACTACTACTGCTTTTGCTGCTATTACGGTTACTACAGCTGCTACTACTACTACTACTATCGCTACTACTACTATAATTACTACTGTTGCTTCGGCTGATACAACTACTGCTACCACAACTACTACTTCTATTACTACTAAGACTACTACTCCTTCTACTGCTACTCCACTGCTACAGCTATTACTACTAGTGTTATTGCTACAGGTATGACTATTGCTACTGTGGTTGCATTTACTACTATGGCCACTACTACTGCCACTACTACTACTACTGCTAGTACTACTACTACTATTATTGTTGCTACTACTACTACTAGCACTAATCCTACTACTACTAACGTTGCTGCTGCTCCGACAACTATTGCTACTAGAACTATTATAACTGCTGCTACTAGTACTACTAGTACTGCTACTGCAACATCTAATACTATTACCATGGCTACTAGTACCACTACTACTGCTACTGTTACTATTACAACTTCTACTACTACTGCTGCTACTACCGCTTCTGTCGCTCCTACAACTGCTACTACCACTACTTATACTGTTGCTACTATGGAAACTAGTACCGCTACTACTACTTCCACTACTGCTACTACTAATACTGCTACTACTGGTTCTACTAATGCCACTACTACTGTTACTAATACTGCTACTACAAGTACTACTTCTGTTACTACTAATACTACTAATAATAATATTGCTATTACTACTACTTCTACTACTGCCACTACTAATGCTACTACTACAACTACTGCAACTACTAATTTTGTTACGGCTAATACTACTACTACTAATGCTACTACTACTTCTACTACTACTAACATTGCTGCTGCTACTATTGTTGCTACAGCTATTACTGCTACTTCCCCCTACTTCTACAACTTCTCCAATCACTGATGCAATGGCTACTACTTCTTCTCCAACAAATGCTACCACGACCGCTAAGACAACTTCTATTACTACTACTACTACTACTACTATGACGACTACTACAAGAACAAGAACAACAACAACAACTACTACTATTACAACAACAACTGCTGCTGCTACTATTACTACTACTACCACTACTAATACTACTGCTAGTACTACTACTTCTACTAGTACTACAACTACAACAACTACCCTTGAAGATACTACAAGTACTAACAGTAGTACTACTACTCCTCCTCCTCCTATTGCTACTACTACAACTACTGCTACTACTGCTACTATTGCTACTACTGCTACTACTGCTTCTACCACTGCTACTACTACCACTCCTACTATTACTACAACTACAACTACTATTTCTACCTCTACTACATCTACTACTACTACAATGACAACAACAACAACTACTACTACTGCAACTACTTTGACTATAGCCACTACGATTACTATTTCTGCACTAATACTTCTATAACCACTACTACTGCTATTGCAACTACTACTACTACTGCTAATACTACTACTTTTATTACAACTGATACTACCGCAGCTACTGCTACTACTACTACAACTGCTACTTTTCATAATACTACTACTACTGCTTAGACTACAACTATGACTATGACTTCAACAACTACTACGACTTCTACTTCAGCTACTATTGTTACTAATACTTCCACTACTACTACAACTGCTGCTACTGCTACTACTACTACAGCTATTACTGCTACTTGTCCCATTCCCACTACTTCAGCAACTACTACGCATACAACAACTACTGCTGCTACTACTTCTACTACTAGAACTACTAATGCTGCTATTATGGGTACTACTACTACTACTGCTACTACTACTCCAACAAGTACTATTACTACAAATATTGCTAATAATGTACTATAACTACTATTACTACTACTGCTGCTGCTGCTGCTGCTGTTGTTGCTGCTACTACTACTACGCCTAGTCCTACTACTATTACTACTATGACTACTACGATGACTGTTGCTACTATCACTACTACTACTACTACTTTTACTTCTACTAGTATTACTCCTCCTACTGTTGCTGCTGATGTTATTGCTACTACAATTACTGCTACTACTACTGCTACAATTACAACAACTACTACTGCTTCGACTACTGTAGCTATTACTACGGCTACGAGTGCTACTGCTACTTCTAGTACTACTACAACAACTACTGCTACTACTACTACTACTGTTGCCACTGCTACTACTACTGCTGTTGCTGCTTCTATGACTGCTACTACTACTACTGATACTACTACTGTTACTATTACTACTATTGCTGTTGCTACTACTATTACCACTACTTCTGCTAGGACTGCTACTATTACTACTGCTACTATTTTTACAAATACTACTACTGCAACTACTACTGCTTTGACTACTACTACTACTAGTACAACGAATTGCTACTACTACTATTGCTACTACTGTGGTTACTACTACTGCTACTGCTGCTACTACCGCTACTGTGCAACTGCTGCACATGCTACTACTACAACTACGACTATAGCGTCTACTGATACTACTACTACTACTACAGATACTAATGCTTCTGCCACAACATCTACTACAAGAATTGTTACTATTACTACTATTGTTGATACTGCTACTACTACTACTACAATTACAGCTACTACTACTAATGCTACTACTACAACACCTACAATTGCTACCACTACTTCTATTACTACTAGCACTACTACTGCTACTATTGCGACTTCTACTATTGCTACTACTACAGCTACCTACGACACTACTACTACCACCACCACCACTACTACTACTACTATCGCTACTACTATTGCTACTGCCAATACTACTAGAACTACTTCTGCTACTACTTCTACTATTACTATGACCACTACCATAGCAAATACTACTACTACTTCTACAACTGCAACTGCAACTAGTACAATTACTATTACTACTACTACTGTGATTACTACTATTGCTACAACAACTACTACTAATAATATTACTACTGCTACTACTCCTGCTTTTGCAACTACTACTGTTACTGCTACTACAATCACTACTACTTCTACTCCTTCAACTATTACTACTACTACAACTACTACTATTATTACTACAATGGCTACTACTAGTACTACTATTACTACTGTTGCTTCTACTACTACTACTACTACTATTACTACTACTATTACTATGACTACAACTTCTCCTACTACCACTAGTGGCACTACTACTTTTGCTGCTACTGCTACTATTACTCCAACAACAACAACTACCACTACTACTATTGATCCAATTGTAACTACTAATACTGCTGCAACAACTAATACTACTACCTCTACTACTACTTCTTCTGCCACTACTACTACTACTGCGGCTACTATTGCTACTACCACTACTACTGCTGCTGGTACAACTACTACGAATACAACAACAACTACTACAACTACTAATACTACTGTTGTTGCTCACACTACTCCTACAACTACAACTCCTACAACAACTACTCCCACTACTGCTACTCCCGCTACTACTACAGCTACTGCTAGTACTTCTACTATGACTACTTTGACTACTAATACTACTACTACAACTGCTACTACTGCTACTACAACTACTACCACCACCACAACTACTACTTCTGCTACTTCTTATACTACTACTTCTACTACTATTACAACTTCCCTTCCTGCTACTACCTCTACTGCTACTACTTTTACTACTACTCTACTACTACTACTACTACTGTTGCTTCTACTATGAATGCAACTACTACAACAACTTCTGCTATTACTACCGCTACTGCTACTATTACTACAGCTAGTACAGTAACAACAACTACTACTATTACTACTACTACTATGACTACAGCTACTGCTATTACTACCACTACTATGACTGCTACTTTTGCTACTATTGCTACAACTACTATTACTACCACTAATAAGGCTCCTATTGCTACTACTACTACCACTACTACTACTACTACAACTACTACTACTACCACTACTACTGCTACTGCTGCTACAACTTCTACTATGACTACTACTAATACTAATGCTACTACTACTGCTACTAATACAACTACAACAACTACTACTACTTCTTCCAATACTGCTACCACTAATACAACTACTACTGCTGCTGCTGGTGCTACTACTGACACTACTGCTACTGCTACTACATCTACTCCTACTACTACTGCTACAACTATTACTACCACTACTACTATTGTTGCAACCGCTACTACTACTACTACTAGTATTGTTGTTACTACCACTACTACTACTAGTACTACTATTACAACTACTGTGGTTGCTACTACTACTACTTCTACTACTACTACTAGTACTACTGTTGCTGCTGCTACTACTCCTACTGCTATTGCTACTACTATGACTATTGCTACTGCTACTCAGCTACTACTACGACCACTACTATTGCTAGTACTACTACTATTACTATTGCTGCTACTACTACTACAAATGTTGCTACTGCTCCAACAACTATTGCTACTAGTACTACTACTACTAGACCTACTAATACTACTATTTCTTCTACAATTAACACTACTAGTTTGACAACTACTACTATTGCTAGTGCTACTGCTACTAGAATTACTACTGCCGCTATTACCACTACTACTGCTACTGCTACTATAGCTATAATTGCTTCTACTACTAGTACTGCTTCTACTATTGCTACTACGGCTACTACTAATGCTACTACTACTACTATTAATACTGCATCTCCTACTACTACTACAATAACTACCCCTACTGCTATATCTACTAATATTGCTACTACAACTACAACTTATGTTTATACTAATACTACTACTCCTACTTATACTCCTACTCCTTCTACTACGACTACCATTGTTGCTACTACTACTGTGGCTACAACTATTACAACTACTTCCTCTACTTATACTACTTCTGCAACAACTATTGCCATGGCTACTACTGCTTCAACACTAACTTCTACTACTACTGCTACTACTGATACTATTGCTACTACTACTATGACTACTACTCCTACTACTACAATTGTTGCTCCTTCAACTACTACTACTTCATTGCTTCTGCATCAACTACGTTTTGCTACTATTGCTACTACTTCAGCTACTACTACTACAATTACAACTACTACAAGTGCTACTACTACTAGTACAGCCACTATTACTGCACCAACTATTTTTATTACTACGATTGCTACTACAGTGACTCCTAGTTCATGTACTACTACTACTACTACTACTACTACTACTACTACTACTACTACTACTACTACTTCATCTAGTAGTAATACTTCTATAACTACCACTACTACTACTAATACTACTAATACAACAAGTACTACTACTACTATTACTGCTATAATAACAACAACTACTACTATTGCTACTACTACTATGCGACTACTACAATGGCTACGAGTGCTGCGGCCACTTCTAATATTACTATAACTAAGACTTCTACTACTACTACTACTATTTCTACTACTTCTACTACCAATGCTTCTACAACTACTACTGCTACTGCAGCTACTACTATTAATACTACCACTTCTGTTACTACTACTGCTACTACTATTAATACCACAACTACTACTACTGCAGCTACTACTACTACAAAATCGACTACTATTACTACTGCTACTAGTACTACTGCTACTACTATTGCAACTATTACTACTCACTATTACTACTACTACTACTGCTACTACTGCAACTACTTCCACCAATACTACTACTACTACCGCTACTACTAACTACTACTACTGCTGCTACTACTGCAACTACTTCTACCAATACTACCGCTACTACCGCTACTACTAACTACTACTACTACTTCTACTATTGCTTCTGCTACTACTAGCATTGCTACTACCACTACTTTAGTTGCTGCTATTGTTGCCGGTATTGCTGCTACTACTGTACTACTACAGCTGCTACTACAAGTATGGCTGCTATTACTACTACTAATACAACTACTATTTCTACGACTACAGCTATTACAGCAGTTGCTACTACCACTACTACTACAATTCTTGCTACTACCATTGCTACGACTACTACTATAATGACAACTACTACTGCAACTACCACTGCTATTGTTACTACTGCTACTGCTGCTACTATGACTACAATTGCTAATATTACTACTACTGCTACTGTTACTCCTACTCCTAATACACCTACCACAACTACCGCAATTACTAATATTACTACTTGGATTACTACTACTATTGCAATTAATTCTACTACTGCTACAAATACTACTACTACTACTACTATTAGTTCTATTGGAACTTCTACTTCTTCTAGCACTACTGCTGCTACTTCTACTGCTGATGCAACTACTACTACTACTACTACTACTTTTGCTATGATTGCTGTTGTTACTACTAATACGGCTACGAGTGCTACTGCTACTTCTACTACTATTGCTATAACTACAACTACTTTGACAATTGCTACTACTGCTGCTATTACTACTGTGGCTACTACTACTACAACTACTAATACTACAACTACTGTTACTACTACTACTGCTACTTCTACTACTGCTACTACTATTATTACAACTGCCACTACTACTACTACTATTATTATAAGTGTTGCTGCTATTACTACTACTACTACTAGTACTACTGCTACTACTGCTATTGCAACTACTACTGCTCTTAGTACTGCTACTACTAACAACTGCTACTACAATTTCTACTACTAACTACTACTACTACTATTACTTCTACTCCTGCTACAGCTACTACTATGACTACTATAATTAAAATTGCTACAGTTGCCACTACTACTGCTATTGCTAGTACTACTGCTACCACTGCTACTACTACAACTACATCTACTACTACTCGTACTACCGCTACTACTTCTACTGCTACTACATCTACTACTACTACTACTTCCACTACTAATTCTACTACAGCTACTACTCCTACTGCTACTACTACTACTACTGCTACTGCTGCTACTATTACCACTACTGCTACTACTACTACTACTACTACTTCTACTACAACTACTATTGCTACTGCTGATACTAGCGCTACTGCTGTACCTATTGTAATTGCAAATATAGCTTCCACAACTACTACAACAACTACTACTAATTCCAATACTTCTGCTACTGCTATTACTGCTACTACTGCTACTATTACCACTACTGCTACTGCTACTACTACTACTACTTCTACTACAGCTACTACTGCTACTACTGCTACTAGCGCTACTGCTGTACCTACTGTAATTGCAAATACAGCTTCCACAACTACTACTACTAATTCCAATACTTCTGCTACTGCTACTACCCTTAACAATTGTTACTATTGCTACGGCTGTTGCTTTTGCTACTATTACTACTACTACTACTATTACAACTAATTCTACTAGTTCTGCTACTACTATGACTACTACTACTAATACTACTTCCACTACAACTACAATTATTGCCACTACTTCAATTACTACTTGCACTACTACAACCATAATTGCTAGAATTGCTACTTCTACTACTACAACTGCTATCACTACTACCACTACTATTGCTATGTTGCTGGCATTGCTATTTCTGCCATAACTACTATTGATGCTACTACTGCTACTTTAGCTATTTCTACTGCTACAACAACTACTACCACTAATACTACTACTACTGCTACAATCGCTACTGTAACAACAACTACTACTACTGCTATTACTATAATAACTACTCCTGTAGCTACGATTACTATTACTACTACAATTACTACTACTATCGCTACTACTGCTAC
>RXID01015349.1:66716-145045 GCA_005019695.1 Trichopus zeylanicus subsp. travancoricus
ATGTAGTAGTGGCAGTAGTAGCAGTAGTAGTAGGAGCATTACCAGTAGCAGTAGTAGAAGTAGCAGAAGCAGTAGTATTAGTAGCAGTATTAGTAGTAGCTATAGCAGTAATAGTAGTAGTAGCCATACTAGTAGTAGCCACAGTAGTAGTTGCAACTATAGCACTAGTAGTTGTAGCAGTTGTAGTAGAAGCAGTAGTAGTAGTATTAGCAGTAGTAGGATTAGCAGTAGTAGCAAAAGCAGTATTAGCAGTAATAGTTTAAGCAGCAGTAGTAGTGGTAGCAGAAGTCGTAGTCGTCGTAGCAGTAGTCGTATTAGAAGCAGTAGTAGTACTAGCAGTAGTAGGAGTAGCTATGGTAGTAGTTTTAGTAGTAGTAGCAATAGTCATAGTAGTAGTAGAAGTAGTAGTCGTAGCAGTACTAGCCATAGTAGCAGTAGTGTAGTAGTAGTAGTAGTTGTTGTTGTTATTGTTATTGTAGTAGTACAGGTGGTAGTAGTAGAAGTAACAGTATTAGTAGTAGCAGTAATAGTATTAGTTTTAGCAATAACTATGGAAGTACCAGTAGTAGTAGGAGCAGTTGCGCTAGTTGCAAGTCTAATACCAGTGCTAGTAGTAGTATTAGTACTAGTTATTCTTGTAGTAGTAGTAGTAGCAGTTGTAGTAGTAGTTGTAGTACTATTAGCAGCAGCAGCAGCAATAGGGATAGTAGTAGTAGCAGTTGTTATACTTACTTCAGCAATACTAGTAGTAGCAGAAGCAGTTGTTGCACTAGCAAAAATAGTGCCAACAAATGTAGTAGTAGTAGGTGTAGTAGCAGCAGCAGCAGTAGTTGTAGTAGTAATAGTAGCAGCAATAGTAGTAGTATTAGTAGTAGAAATAGTAGCAGTTGTAGTAGTAGTAGTAGTAGTAGAAGTTGTAGTTGCAGCAGCAGCCATAGTAGTAGTAGTAGGTGCTGTAGTAGTAGTAGTAGTAGTAGTAGCTGCCGTAGTAGTGGTTGCAATAGTAGTAAGAGGGGTTGTGGTAGTAGTTGTAGCTGCAGTAGTAGCAGTAGTTGTTGTAGTGTTCTAGCACAAGCAGAAGTGCTTGTAGTAGAACTACTACTACTAGTAGTAGTAGTATTAATAGCAGCAACAATAGTAGTAGTTGTAGTTGAACTAGTAGTAGAAGTTGTTGTTGTAGAAGTAGTAGTAGTAGTAGCAATAGTTATAATAATAATAGTAGTTGTTGTTGTAGCAAAAGTAGCAGTAGCAACAGCAACAGCTGTAGTAGTAGTTGTCATAGTAATACTAGTAGCAGTAGTAGTCGTGGTGGTGGTGGTGGTGGTAGTAGTAGTAGTATTAGTAGTTGTAGTAGGAGTAGTAGTAGTATTAGTAGATAATAGGAGTAGTAGGCGTAGTACTAATAGTAGTAGTAGTAGTAGTAGTAGTAGTAGTAGTAGTAGTAGTGGTGGTGGTAGTAGTAGTGGTAGTTGTAGTAGCACTAGTAGTAGCATTAGTGGCAGCAGTTGCCAAAGTAGCAGTAGCAAAAGTGGTAGTAGTAGTAGCAAGAGTAGTAGCAATAACACTAGTAGTTGTAGTAGTAGCTGTAGTAGTTACACTAGTAGCATCAATAGCAGCTACAGTAGTAGCAGTAGCAATTGAAGTAGTAGCAGTAGTAGTATTAGTAAGGGTAGTAGCAATGGCAACAGCAGCAGTAGTTCTAGTAGTAGTAGTAATAGTAGTAGTAGTAGTAGAATCAATAGTAGTAGCAGTAGTAAGAGTAGTAGTAGTAGCAGTAGTAGTAGCAACAACAATAGTAGTAGTCATAATAGTAGAAGCAATAGTAGTAGTTCAGTAGTAGTATTAGTAGGTGAAGTAGGAGTAGTAGTAAATAGCAGCAGCAACAAAAGTAGCAGTAGTAGCAGTCTCAGTAGTAGTAGTAGTAGCAGTAGAAATAGTTACAATATCAGTAGTAGTAGTAGTAGTAGTAGCCTTATTAGTAGCAGCAGCAAGTGTAGTAGTAGCAGTAGTAGTATTGGTGGCAACAATAGCAGTAGCTGCAGTAGTAGTAGGAGTATTACGAACGCTAGTAGTCACTATACTTGTAGGAACACTAGTAGTAGTTGCAGTAGTAGTACTTGTAGTAGTAGAAGTAGTAGAAGTAGTAGTAGTTGTACTAGAAGTAGCAGTACTAGTAGTTCGAGTAGTAGTAGTCCTAGTAATAGTACCAGTAGTAGTAGCAGTAGCTATTGGAGCAGTAGTAGTAGTAGCCAACGTAGTACAAGCAGTAGTAGTTGTTGTTAATGTAGTAGCAATTGTAGTAGTTTTATTAGTAGTAGTAGCAATAGAATAAGTAATAGTAGTTGTTGTAGTAGTAGTAGTTATGGTAGTTACTATAGTAGTACTAGTAGCAGCAGGAATAATATTAGCAGAAGTAGCCGTAGTAGAGGTAGTTGCAGTCATAGTAGCTGTAGTAGTAATAGCTGCAGTAATAGTAGCAGTATTACTAGTGGTAATAGTTGTAGCAACCGTAGTAGTAGTAGTAGCAGCAGCAGTAGTAGTAGAAGAAGAAGTTGTAGCCGTAGTAGAATCAGTAGCATAGTAGTTATAGTAGTAGCAGCCGTAGTAGTAGTAGCTTTAGTAATAATAGCAGCTGTAGTTTGGGTAGATGTAGTAGTAGTAGCTACAGTAGTTGTAGTAGTAGCAGCAGTAGCAATAGAAATAGTAGTAGTAGTAACTATAGTAGTAGTAGGAAAGAAGCAGTAGGGGTAGTAGCTATAGTAGTAGTTGTAGCAGTAGTTGTCGTAGTTGTCCTAGTAGGTGTTGGAGTAGTAGCAGTAATGCTAGTAGCAGTAGTAGTTATAGCAAAAGTAGTAGCATTAGTAATAGTAGTTGTTGTTGTAGTAGCACTAGTAGGAGTAGAAGCACTAGGAGTAGCAGCTATCACGGTTGTGGCAGTCATACTGTAGCAGTAGCCATGAGAGCTGTAGCAGTAGCAATGGTAGAAGTAGTTGTAGTAGCAATAGCAATAACAGTATCAGTAGTAGCATAGTAGTTGTAACTGTAGTAGTAGTTGTTGTAATAGTAGTAGCAGTAGTTGTAGTTGTGGTAGTAGTAGTATTGGGAGGAGTAGTACAGGCAGTAGTAGTCATAGTAGTCAAGTAGAAGGAGTAATAGTCGTAGAAGTAGTACTAGCAGAAGCAGTAGTTGTAGTAGTTGATGTAATAATGGTGGTGGTAGTAGTAGTAGGAGTAGTAATAGCAGTAGTAGTAGTTGCAGCAAGAGGAGCAGCAGCAGCAGTAGCAGCAGTAGTTGTTGTAGTAGTAGTAGTTGTCATAGTAGTAGTAGTATTAGTAGTAGGAAAGGATTTGTAGTAGTAGTAGGAATAGTATTATTAGCTGTAGTAGTTGTAGTAGTATTTCCAGCAGTAGCAGTAGCAGTGGTAGTAGGTGTTATTGATGTAGTAGAAGTAGTTGTTGTAGTAGCAGCAGTATTAGCCAAAACTGTAGTAGGAATAGTTGTAGGATTAGGAGTGGGAGTATGAGTAGTAGTAATACTAGTTGTAGTGTAGCAAAAGTAGTAGTAGTAGTAATAGTCATATTAGTAGTTGGAGGAGTAGTACTAGTAGTAGTTGTTATTGTAGTAGTAGTAGTAGTAGTAGCAGCAGCAGCAGTAGTAGTAGAGGCTGTAGCCATAGTAGTTGTAGAATCAGTAGTAGGAGTAACAGTAGTTGTGGTTGGAGTAGTAGAAGTAGTAGTAGGAATAGTAGTAGTAGTAGTAGGAGTAGTAGAAGTAATAGAAGAAGCAGTAGTAGTAGTAGTAGTTAGAGTAGTAGGAGTAGCAACATGAGAAGTAGGAGTCGTTGTAGAAGTAGCAGTAGTAGTAGTGGGGGTGGTGGTGGGGGTGGTGGTCGTAGCAACAGAAGTATTAGTAGAAGTAGTAGGAGCAGTAATAGAAGTTGTAGTAGTCAAAGAAGTAGTAGTAGTAGAAGTAGTAGTAGCAGTAGTAGCAGTAGTAGTAGTAGTAGTCAGAGTTGTGGTAGTTTTAGTAGTAGTACTAGTAGTAGAAGTAGTAGTAGCAACAAAAGTAGTGTAGTAGTAGTGGTATAAGTAGTAGTAGGAGTAGTAGTAGTGGTGATGGTGGTAGTTGTAGTAGTTATGGTAGTAGTGTAGTAGCAGTAGAAGCAGTTGTTGTAGTAGAGGTAGTGGTTGTATTAGTAGTCATAGTAGTAGTAGTAGTAGGTGTGGCAAGAGTCAAAGAATTAATAGTGACAGAAGTATTAGTAGCTTGAGTAGTAGTAGTTCTCGTAGGAGTACTTATAGTAGTGTAGTAGCAGTAGCTGTAGTTGAAGTAGTAGAGGAAGTAATTGTAGTATTAGTAGTAGATGCAGCTGAAGTAGTAGTAGTAGCAACAGTAGCAGCAGAAGTAGTTGTAGTAGTAGCTATAGTACTAGCACGAGTAGCAGTACTAGTAGAAGTAGTAGTAGTAGTAGTAGTTATTGTTGTTGTTGTAGTAGTAGGAGCAGTAGTAGTTGTAGCAGTAGCAGAAGTAGTAGTAGAAGTTGTAGCAGCAATAGTAGAAGCAACAGTAGCAATGGTAGTAGCAGTAGTTGTAGTTATAGTATTAATTGCCGTAGGAGTAGTAGTTGTTGTAGTAGTTGGAGTTGTCGTAGCAGTAGTCGCAGTAGTAGTAGTAGATGTAGAAGTAGTGGTAGTCGTAGTAGCTGTAAAAGAAGTAGTAGTAGTAGTAGAAGCAGCAGTAGGAGTAGTTATAGCTGTAGTAGGACTAGTAGTAGTAATAATTGTAGTTGTAGTAGTAGTAGTGCTAGTAGCAGTAGTTGTACTAGTAGTGTGGCAGTAGTAGCAATTATAGTAGTAGCAGTAGCAGGAGTAGTAGTAGTGGCAGGAATAGTAGTAGTAGAAGTAGTCATAGTAGTAGAAGTACTTATAGTAGCAGTAGTAGTAGCAGTAGTACTAGTAGAAGTAGTAGCAGTAGAAGCAGTAACAACAAAAGCAATAGTAGTGGCTGTTATCATAGTTGTAGAAGCAGTTGCAGCAGCAGCAGCAGTAGTAATAGTAGTGGTAGTAGTGGTAGTAGTAGTAGAAGTTGTAGTAGCAGTGGCAGATGTAGTAGTAGGAAAAGTGGTCGGAGTAGGAAATGGATTTGGAGTAGTACTAGTAGTAGTACTAGTATTAGTAGATGTGACAGTAGTAGTAGTGGACGAATAGTTGTAGTAATGGAAGTAGTAATTGTAGTACTAGTAGTAATAGTAGTAGTTGTAGTAGTAGTAATAGTAGTAGTAGAATTTGTAGTAGTAGCTATAGTTGTAGTTGTAGTAGTAGTAGCAATAGAAGCAGAAGCGGTCGGAGTAGTAATCATAGTAGTTTTAGAAGTAGCAACAGCAATAGTAGTAGTAGTAGTAGGAGGAGGAGTAGTAGTAGCAGTAGCAATAGTTGTAGTAGTAGTATTAGTGACGTATTGGTAGTAGTAATAGTAGTTGTTGTAGGAGTAGAATTAGTTCTAATAGGAGTAGTTGTAGTAGTGGTGTAGTAATAGTAGTAATAGTAGTAGTGTAGATATAGTAGTAGTTGTTGTTGTAGCAGTAGTAATAGACGTAATAGCAGCAGCAACAGTAGCCATAGTAGTAGTAATAGACGTAGTAGTAGTAGAAGTAGTCATAGTAGTAGAAGTACTTATAGTAGCAATAGTAGTAGCAGTAGTACTAGTAGAAGTAGTAGCAGCAGTAAGAAGAGTAGTAGCAGTAGAAGCAGTAACAACAAAAGCAGTAGTAGTGGCTGTTATCATAGTTGTAGAAGCATTTGCAGCCGCAACAGTAGTAATAGTAGCGGTAGTAGTGGTAGTAGTAGTAGTAGTAGAAGTTGTAGTAGTAGTGACAGAAGTAGTAGTAGGAAAAGTGGTCGGAGTAGGAGATGGATTTGGAGTAGTACTAGTAGTAGTACTAGTATTAGTAGAAGTGAGAGTAGTAGTAGTGGATGAATAGTTGTAGTAATGGAAGTAGTAATTATTGTTGTTGTAATTGTAGCACTAGTAGTAATAGTAGTAGTCGTTGTAGTAGTAGTAGTAGTTGTAGTAGTAGAATTTGTAGCAGTAGCTATAGTTGTAGTTGTAGTAGTAGTAGCAATAGTAGTAGAAGCGGTAGGAGTAGTAATCGTAGTAGTTTTAGAAGTAGCCATAGTAGTTTTAGAAGTAGCAGCAGGAACAGTAGTAGTAGTAGGAGGAGGAGTAGTAGTAGCAGTAGCAATAGTTGTAGTAGTAGTATTAGTAGTAGACGTATTGGTAGTAGTAATTGTAGTTATTGTAGGAGTAGAATTAGTACTAATAGGAGTAGTTGTAGTAGTGGTGTAGTAATAGTAGTGACAGTAGTAGTGTAGATGTAGTAGTAGTTGTTGTTGTAGCAGTAGTAATAGATGTAGTAGCAGCAACAACAGTAACCATAGTAGTAGTAATAGACGTAGTAGTAGTAGAAGTAGTCATAGTAGTAGAAGTACTTATAATAGTAGTAGTAGTACCAGTAGTACTAGTAGAAGTAGTAGCAGCACTAAGAAGAGTAGTAGCAGTAGAAGCAGTAACAACAAAAGCAGTAGTAGTGGCTGTTATCATAGTTGTAGAAGTAGTAGCAGCAGCAGCAGTAGCCGCAGTAGTAGTATTAGTAGTGGTAGTAGTGGTAGTTGTAGTAGAAGTTGTAGTAGTAGTGGCTGAAGTAGTAGTAGGAAAAGTGGTCGGAGTAGGAGATGGATTTGGAGTAGTACTAGTAGTAGTACTAGTATTAGTAGAAGTGACAGTAGTAGTAGTGGATGAATAGTTGTAGTATTGGAAGTAGTAATTGTTGTTGTTGTAATTTTAGTACTAGTAGTAATAGTAGTAGTAGTAGTAGTAGTAGTAGTAGTAGTAGTAGTAGTAGTAGTAGAATTTGTAGCAGTAGCTATAGTTGTAGTTGTAGTAGTAGTAGCAATAGTAGCAGAAGCGGTAGGAGTAGTAATCGTAGTAGTTTTAGAAGTAGCCGTAGTAGTTTTAGAAGTAGCAGCAGCAACAGTAGTAGTAGCAGGAGGAGGAGTAGTAGTAGTAGCAGTAGCAATAGTTGTAGTAGTAGTATTAGTAGTAGACGTATTGGTAGTAGTAACAATAGTTTTTGTAGGAGTAGAATTAGTACTAATAGGAGTAGTTGTAGTAGTGGTGTAGTAATAGTAGTAATAGTAGTAGTGTAGATGTAGTAGTAGTTGTTGTTGTAGCAATAGTAATAGACGTAGTAGCAGCAGCAACAGTTGTTGTAGTAGTAGCATGAATAGTAGGAGAAGCAGTAGTTGTAGTGGTAGTGGTCATACTAGTAGTAGTAAGAGTAGTAATACTAGTAGTAGTAGAAGTTGTTGTTGTTGTTCTTGTAGTAGTAGTAGTAGTAGTAATAGTAGTACCAATAGTAGTATTAGTTGTATGAATAGTATTAGTTGTAGTAGTAGTATTAGTAGTCGCAGTAGCAGTTGTAGTAGTAGTGGTACTCATAGTAGTAGTAGTAGTAGAAGTAGTAGTAGTAGTAGTAGTAGTAGTAATAGGAATAGTTGTAGTGGTAAGAGTAGTAGTATTTGTAGTAGGAGTAGTACTACTAGTAATAGTAGTAGTAGCAGTAGCAGCAATAGTGATAGCAGCAGTAGTAGTAGTAGTAGTAGTAGTAGTAGTAGTAGTAGTAGTAGTAGTAGTAGTAGTAGTAGTAGTAGTAGTAGTAGTAGAAGTAGTAGCAGTTGTTGTAGTAGTATTAGTAGTGTAGTAGTAGTAGTAGTAGTAGTTGTAGTAGTAGTTGTAGCAATAGTTGTAGCAGCAGCAGGAATAGTAGTATCAGTAGTGGTAGTAAGTGTAGTAATAATAGTAGTAGGAGTAGTATTTGTAATAGTTGTAGTAGGAGTAGTTGTATTTGTAGTAGTAGTTGTTGTAATAGTAATAGTAGTAGTAATAGTAGTAGTAGTAGTAGCAGCAGGAGTAGTAGTAGTAGTAGCAGTAGTAGCAGTAGGAGTAGTAGTAATAGTAGTAGTAGTAGTAGTTAGAGTAGTAGTAGTTGTAGTAGTAGTAGCTGCAATAGTAGTAGTAGTAGTATTAATAGTAGTATAAGCAGTAGGTGTAGCAGGAGTAGTAGTAGGATTGGTAGTAGTAGTAGCAGTAGTTATCGTAGTAGTAGTTATAGTAGTAGTTGGAGTACTTGTTTTTGTTGTAGTAGCAGCAGTAGTAGTAGAACTAGTTGTAGTTGTAGTTGTAGCAGTGGTAGTAGTAGAAGTGGTAGTAGTACTAGTAGTAGCAATAATGGTTGTAGTACTAATGGCAGTAGCAGTAGCAGTAGTAGAAGTAGTAGCAATAGTTGTTGTAGCAGTTGCTATTTTATTAGCAGTAGTGGCAGGAGTAGTAGTGGCAATAACAGTAGCAGTAGCAGTAGTAGTAATTGTAGTAGTATTACTAGTTGTAGTAGTAGTAGTATTAGTAGTAATAGTGGTAGTGGTAGTAGTAGTAGTTGCAGCGGTAGTAGTTGTAGTAGTAGTAATAGTAGTAGTCGTAGTATACGTAGTAGTAGTTATAGTATTAGGAGTAGGGTCGGGGTAGGTGTTGTAGTAGGAGCAGTAGTAAGTGTAGGAGTAGTAGTAGGTGTAGTACTAGTAGTAGAGGTAATTTTGGTGGTAGGAGTAGTAGTTGTTTCTGTAGTAGTGGTAGTAGTAATTGCTATAGTAGTAGCTACATCAATAGCAGTAGTAATAGTAGTAGTAGTAGTAGTGGTAGCAACGGTAGTAAAAGTAGTAGTAGTAATAACAGCAGTAGTAGTAGTACTAATAGTAGTAGTAATAGTAGTCGCAGTAGTAATAGTAGTAGTGGTATTAGTAGTAGTGGTATTAGTAGTAGTAGAAGTAGTAGTTGTAGTAGTAGTAATAGTAGTAGTAACAACAGTGCTAGTAGTAGTAGTAGTTGCAACGGTAGTAGGAGTAGTAGTCGGAGTCGGGGTTGGTGTAGGAGTAGTAGTAGGAGTCAAGGTTGTTGTAGGAGTAGTAGTAGTAGTAGCAGTGGTAGTTGTAGTAGTAGTTGGAGGAGGAGACGTGGCAGTTGTAGTTGTATTAGTATTGGTAGTAGTAAAGGTAGCAGCAGTAGTAGTAATAAGAGGAGTAGTAGTTGCAATATTAGTCAGAGTAGTTATAGTCGCAGTTTTAGTAGGAGGAGGAGTAGTAGTAGCAATATTAGTAGCAGTTGTAGTCGTAGAAGTAGTAGTAGTAATAATACTGGTTGTAAAAGTAGAAGTAGAAGTATTAGTAGTAACACGAGTTGTTGTAGTTGTCCTAGTTGTAGCACTCAGAACAGTATTTGTCGTAGTAATAGTAGTAATGATTGGAGTAGTAAGGGTACTACTATTAGTAGTAGTTGTTGTAGGAGGAGGGGTAGTAGTAGTAGTAGGATTAGTTGTTGTTGTAGTAGTAGTAGTAGCAGCAGTACTTGTAGTAGTAGCAATAGTCGTAGTAGTTGCAGCAGTAGGAGTAGTAGCATCAGCTGCGCAGTAGTAGCCACAGCAGTTGTAGGAGTAGTAGTTGCGGTAGAAGCAACAACAGCTGCATTAGTGGTAGTAGTAGTATTGCTAGAAACAGCAGTAGTAGCAGCAACAACAGCAGAAGTAGTAGTAGCAGTAGTAATATTAGCAGTAGTAGCAGCTGTAGAAGTAGTAGTAGTGCTAGTTCTAGTAGCAGTAGTTGTAGAAGTAGTAGTAGTAGTAGCAAAAGAAGCAACAGTAGTTGTCGTACCAAAACTTGTAGCGATAGTAAAAGTAGTAGTTGTAGTTTAAGCAACAACAATAGTACTATTAGTTGTAGTAGTTGTACTAGTAGTAATAGATGTAGCAGCAAAAGCAGTAATAGTAATAAATGTAGTAATAGCAGTAGCAGCAGCAGCAGTAGTATTAGTAGTAGGAATAGCAGTAGTAGTAGTAGTGCTAGTAGTAGTAGTAGCAGTTATAGTAGTAGTAGCAATAGTAGCAGTACTCCTAGTAGTAGTTGTAGCAGAGTAGTAGTTGCTATAGTAGAAGTAGTAGTAGCAGTAGTATTAATTGTAGTAGTAGTTGTTGGTGTAGTATTAGTAATAGCAGAAGTAGTAGTAGTAGTAGTATTAGTAGTATTATTATTAGTAGTAATAGTAGTAGTCGTAACAGTAGCAGTAGTAGCAGTTGTAGTTATAGTAGTAGTAGTAGGAGGAGGAGGAGGAGGAGGAGGAATAGGACGAGGAGGAGGAGCAGGTGTAGAAGTAGGAGTAGTAGCAGCAGCAGTAGCAGTAGTAGCAGTAGTAGTTGGAATAGTGGTTAGAGTACTAGTTGGAGTAGTAGTTGAAGTACTAGTTGGAGTAGAAATAGAATTAGTAGCAATAGTAGCAGTAATAATAGTAGAAGTTATAGCAGGAGTAGCAGTGGTAGTAGCTGAAGCGGTAGTAACAGCAATAGTAGAATTAGCAGTTGTAGTAGCAGTAGTAGTAGTGGTCGTAATAGTTGCAGAAGGAGTTGTAGTTGTTGTACTCGTAGTAGTAGTAGTAGTAGTAGTAGTAGTAGTAGTAGTAGTAGTAGTAATAGTAGTAGTAATAGTAGTAGCTGGAGTAGCAGCAGCTGCCGTTGTAGTAGTAATAGCAATGGCAGTGGTAGTGGTAGTAGTAGTACAAGTAGTAGCAGCAGTAATAGAAGTAGTAGTTGTTATAGTTGTAGTAGCAGAAGTTGTACTAGTAATAGTAACAGTAGTAGTAGCAGCAATAGGATTTGTAGTGGTGGTAGTAGCGGTAGTAGTACTAGTAATAGTAATAGTTATAGGAGTACTAAAAGTATTAGTTGTAGTAGATGTAGTAGTAGTGCAGTAATAGTAGTAGTAGGAGGAGTATTAAGTGCAGTACTGGTAGTAGTACTTGTTGCAGGAGTAGTCGTAGTGGAAGTAGAAATAGTATGTGTAGTAGTAGTAGTAGTAGTAGTAATAGTAGTAGTGATAGTAGTAGTAGTAGCAGTAGCAGTGATAGGAGTAGTAGTACTAGTAGTAGTCGCAACAACAGTATTATTAGTAGTAACACAAGTAGTAGTAGTAGTTGTTGTTGTTGTTGTTCCTGTTGTTATTGTAGTACTTGTAGTAGTAGTAGTAATAGGAGGAGTAGTTGTAGGAGTAGGGGTTGGTGTAGTAGTAGTAGTATTAATAGTAGCAGGAGTAGTAGCAGTAACTGAGTAGTAGTTGTAGCAGTGATAGTTGTAATAGTAGTAGGAGGAGTCATAGTAGTTGTAGTAGTATTTGTAGTGGTAGTAGTAGAGGTAGGTGTAGTAGTTGGAGTTGTAGTAGTAGCAATATTAGTATGAGTAGCAGAAATAGTAGGAGGAGGAGGAGTAGTAGTAGTTGCAGTAGTAGTAAAAGTAGTAGTAGTTGTTGTAGTAGTTGTAGTAGTAGTGGTAGCAGTAGTAATAGCACAAGTAGTAATACGAGTAGTTATAGTAGTAGTAGTAATTGTAGTAGTTGGAGTAGTATTAACAATAGTAATAGTAATAATTGTGGGGGAAGTGGTAGTAATAGTAGCAGTTGTTGTAGTCGTAGTAGTTGTTGTTGTAGTAGTCGTAGCAGTAGGAGGAGGAGGAGGAGCAGCAGCAGCAGCAGTAGTAGTAGTAGTTATTGTTGTTGTTGTTACTGATGTCGTAGTAGTAGTAGTAGTAGTAGTAGTAGCAATAGTAATACTACTAGTAGTAGTAGCAGCAGCAGCAGTAGGAGCAGTAGCGGTAGAGGTAATAGCAGTAGTTGTGCTACTAATAGTAAGAGTGGGAGTAGCAGCTGTAATAGTAGTAATAGTTGTAAAAGCAGTTGTAGTAGTAGCAGTAGTAATAATAATAGTAGTAGTAGTAGAAGTTGTAGTTGTAGTAGTTGTAATTGTCAGAGCAGTGGCAGGAGTAGTTGGAGTAGGAGTTGTAGTGGTAGTAGTAGCAGTAATAGTAGCAGCAGTAGCAGTAATAATTGAAGTTGTTGTAGCAGTAATAGTATTATCAGTAGTATTAGTAGTAATAATAGAATAGTTGTATGAGAAGTAGTAGTAGCAGTAGTAGGAATAGTAGTAGTTGTAGTAGTCGTAGAAGCTACAACAGTAATAGTAGCAACAGCAGCAGTAATCGTAGTAGTAGTGGTAGTGGTAGTAGTAGTAATAGTAGTGGTAGTGGTAGTAGCAGTAGTGGTAGTAATAGTAGTAGTTGTAGTAGTAGTAGTAATTGTAGCAGTAATAATAGCTGTAGTAGCAGTTGTAGCATTAATAACAGTAGTAGCCATAAAAGTAGTAGTACTAACAGTAGCAGTCGTACCAATAATAGCAGCAGCAGCAGTAGCAGTAGTAGTTGTTATAGTAGTAGTACCAGTAGTAGTAGTAGCCGTAGTCGCAATCGTAGTAGTAGTGGTTCTAATAGTATCAGTAGCAGTTGTACTAGAAGTAGTAATACTTGCAGTAATAGTACTAAAAGTAGTGATCGCAATAGAACTAGTGCAAGTTAAAGTAGGAGCAGTAGTAGTACAATAATTAGTAGTGGTACGAGAAGTAGTAGTAGAAGTAGTACTTGTAAAAGTAGTAGTAGTAGCGGTAGTAGTAGTAGCAACAGTAATAGTGGTAACAATAGTAGCCGTAGTAGCCATTGTAGCTGTAGTAGTTGCAGTAGCAGTAGGGGTAGTAGTAGCAATAGTAGTAGTAGCAGTAGTAGTAATAGTAGTAGTTGTTGTAGTAGAAGAAGTAGTAGTAGTAGCAGTAGTAGTAGTAGCAGCAATAGCAGCAATGGAGTAGTAGTTGCTAGAACTACTGCTATTACTACTATTACTATTACTACTGTCGTTACTGCAACTACTCCCACTGCTACTGCTCGTACTCCAACTCCTATCGCTACGTCTACTCCTACTACTACTCCTCCTTATATTACTTATAATACTAATATTGCTACTACTACTACTACTACGAATACGGCTACTACTACAACTACTACTTTTACTTCTGCAACTGCGACTGCACAACTATTACTACTACTGTTGCCACTATTATTGCTACTACTTCCACTACTAATACTAATACTACTTCAACTACAATTGCTGCTGCAGCTACTGTTGTTGCTATAGCTACTAATATAACTACTCCTACTACTTCTCCTACTGCTGCTACTACTGCAACTCCTACTACTGCTACTACTACTAGTAGTAGTATTGCTACTACTGCACCTACTACTAGTGCTGTTATTGCTACCACTACTACTACTGCGACTAGTACTACTGCTACTGCTACTACTCTTGCTACTACTACTATTACTACTGCTGTTACTACTACAGCTACTAGTATTACTACTGCTGCTACTACTACTACTACTACTACTGCGGCTACCAATACTACTACTACTACTACTACAACTACAACTACTATCATTGTTGGTGCTGCTACTAATACAACTACTATTGTTGCTGTTGTTGTTGTTGCTACTAATAGTACTACTATTTTTCCTACTACTACTACTAATATTACTACTACTACTAGCACCACACTACAACTCCTTCAACTGCTACTAGTGCTGCTGCTGCTGCTGCTACTACTGTCACAACTGCAAATACTGCTTTTGCTACTACTACTATTAATACTACTAGTTCTATTAATGCCTCGACTGCTACTGCAATTATTACCACTACTACTACAACTACTTTTATAACTATTGTTGCTACTAGTACTTCTACTATAACTACTACTACTACTTCCAGGTTTCCTACAATAACAACTATAACTACTTCTCCTACTACTACTGCTACTGCTGTTTATTCTATTACTTCTTCAACTAGAACTTTTGTTACTGCTACTACTTCAACTACTACTACTACTACTACTCCTACTCCTACTACTGCAACAGTTGCTACTACTGCTACTACTACGACTACTTCTACTATTACTACTACTACAACTAGTACTTCTGTTACTATGGCTACCACCACTATTACTACAACAACTAATAATGCTATTATTACTACTGCTACTACTGCTACTGCTACTTCTACTCTGATCACTTCCTACTCCTACTACTACTTCTACTCCTAATAGTACAAGTGTTACAACGACAACAACTACTACTACTACGACTGTTGCTGTTGCTACTACTGTAATAGCAGCAACTGCTACTACTACTACTAGTGCGGCTACTGCTGCTACTACTGCAAGTACTGCTACCACTGATGCTACGACTATCGCTCCAACTACTATTACTACTACTTCCACAATTACTACTAATACTATTACAACAACTACTACTGCTATAATGACTACTGCTACTGCTACTACTATTGTTACTACGACTGCTACTATTGCTATTACTACTACTATTACTATAGCTACGCTACGACTGTTGTTGTTGTTGCCGCTACAACTACTGCTGCTAAAACAATCACTACTACAACTGCAAGTACTACTACTGTTGCTACTACTATTATTACTACTACTGCTACTAAAAATACTACTACTACTACTGTTACTATTTCTGCTGCAACTACCACTCCTTCTACTATTGTTACAACTACTACTACTTTGGCTACTACTACTATTGTTGCTCCTACTAATACTATAGTTGCAATAACTACTACTGGTACAACTAGTATTGTTACTACTTCTACTATTACAACTACTGCTACTACTACTGCTTCTACTACTATTCTGCTAAAACAGCTACAACTGCTACAACCACTACAACTGCCACTGTGGATACTACGGGTACTACTACGACTACTATTATGACTACAACAAGAGCCACTACTACAACTACTACTATAACTACTACTACTAAAATTACTACTACGACTACCACTGCTAGTAATACCAATGCTGCAACTACTGCTACTACTGCTACTTCTACTCCAACAACTACTACTACTTCTACTACTTACTAAAAATACTACAACTACAACTACTTCTTCTGCTACTATAAATATTGCTACAACTAATAGTACTACTACAACACTACTATTATGAATACTACAACTAATACTTCTTCAGGTACTACTATTGCTACTATTGCTGCTTCTACTACTCCTCCAGCTACTACTACTGCTAATGTTGCTACTACTGCAATGATGACTATTGATGCTAATGCTACTACTGCTAATACTGCTACTACTACTATTACTGCTACAATAGCTACTGCTCCTGTTGCTACTACTACTACTACTACTACTAAGAAGCTATTGCGGCTACCATTACAATTGTTGCTACTACTGCTGCTACTACAACTACTACTAGTATTACAACTACTGCTACTACTACTGCTACTACAACTACTCCTACTACTACTATTACAACTACTGCTATATTACTTCTACTATAGCTACTACTACAACTACTACTAGTACTTCTCCCACTACTATTACTACTACTACTTCTACTACAACTACAACTACTCATACCAATATTGTCACTGCTACCAATATCACTACTACTACTAATAGTAGTACTACAACTATTACTACTACTACTACTATTACAACTACTACAACTACTTCTACAGCAATTACTGCTACACTACTACTACTACTTCTGCTTCTGCTGTTATAACTGCTACTACAACTACTATTGCTACTCTGGCTAGTACTGCTACCACTACCACCATTGCTAGAACTGCTGCTGCTACTACTACAGCTACTACTACTACAATAGTACTTCTACTACCACAACTGCAACTGCTGCTGCTACTATTTCAGCTACTACTACTAGTACTACTTCTACTTCTACAAGTGCAACTACTATTACTGTTTCTACTACTGCTACTACCGTGACCACTACTACAATAACAACAACAATAACTATTACTACTACTATTGCTACTATTACTGCTACTACTGCTAGTATTACTACTACTAATACTCCAACTACTACTCCTACTACAAACACTACTATCACTAGTGATGCTCCTACTACAATTGCTACTACAACCACTTACACTTCTACTGCTGCTACTACCACTCCTACTATTACTACCACTCCTACTCAAACCAATTATACAACTGCTTCTACTTCTTCTTCTTCTACTACTACTACTACTACTTTGTCTGATTCTACTTCTGGTACTACCACTACTACTACTACAACTGCTGCGCCTATTACAGTTGCTATTACTACTTCTACTGCTACTATTGATACTAATACTACTGTGGCTGTTGCTCCTACTACCACTATGGCTGCTCCGACTACTACTACTACTACTATGACTACTACTACGACTAGCACTACAACTACAACAACTACTACTATTACTACTAGTAATACTACTATGGCTACTACTACTACTACTACTGCTACTACTACTACTACTATTACTAGTACTACTCCTATTGTTACTAGTACTACTCGTACTACTACAACTACTACTACTGCCACTACTACTACAACTATAACTACTACTACTACTACTACTATTTCTCCTGCTACTGCTTCAACTTCTGCTACTACAACTATGGCTACTGTGACTGCTACAGCTACTACTTCTATTACAACTATTACCACTATTGCTAATACTACTTCTACAACTACTACAACTACTACTTGAAATCCAACTTCTTTTACAACTTTTACTACTACTACTACCACCACCACCACCACTAATAAAGCAACTAGTATTACTACTGCTTGTAACACTATGACTAATACCACTACTACGGCTACAACAACTACAGCTACTAATACTAATACTACTACTACTTCTCCTACTACCATTACTCCTGCTACTACTACTGCTACCACTACTACTGCTACTAATACTACAACTATTACCACAACTCCTACTACGGCTACTACTCCTATTGCTACTACTATACAACAACTACTGCAACTACTACTACTGCTGCTGCTGCTGCTACCAATGCTACAAATACTACTACTAGCTCAACTACTACTGCTAATACTACAACCACTACTACTACTGCTAGAACTATTGCTACTACGACTACAACTATTACTATTCCCGCTACTGCTACTACTACTATTGCTATTGTTATTACTACTACTATTACTATTACTACTACTGCTACTACAACTGTTGCTACTGCTGCTAACGCAATTACCACTACCATAACTACTACTATTGCTACTGCTACTTCTATTACTATAATTACTACTACTACTGTGCCACCACCACTACTACTACTGCAACGATTGCTACTACTTCTGCTAGTACCACTGCTTCTACTACGACTATTGCTAGTACTACTACTACTACTGATACTACCATTGCTATTGCTACTACTTTTGCAACTACTAATACTTCTAAAACTACAATTACTAGTCCAACTACTACTCCTGCTAGTATTACTATTACTCCTACTAAAACTGCTGCTGCTACTACTACTTCTAGTGCTATTAGTATTACTACTACTACTACAACTATTTCAATAACTACAAAGTCTACTACTAGCACCACTACTTCTACTTTTGCTACTATGTCTACTACAGCAACTTTTGCTACCACTACTACAATTGTTGCTACGGCTACTACCGTTACTACTATTACTACAACAACAACTAATACTACAACTACTGCTATTGCTGCTGCTACTACTACTACTGCTACTACTACTGTTGCCATAACTTCTACAACAACAACTACTACTATTGTTGCTATTGCTACTACTGCTGCTGATGCTACTACTGCTGCTACTACAACTACTACTACTACCACTACTACTTCTACTCCCACTACCACTGCTACTACTACTGGCACTACTACTAATGCTTCAAGTACTACGACCACTATGACTACTATAACAACTACTGTGACTAATGCTACTACTGCTACTTCTAATACTACTATAACAACTACTGCCACCTCTACTACAACAACAACACAACTACTATCAAAACTAATACTACTACTGCTACAATTGCTAATACGACTTCATCTCCTACGATTACTATTACTACTACTATTTCTACTACTTCACCTACTACTACTGCTACTACTACTGCGACTACAACGACTCATGATGCTGCTATTTCTACTACTAGTACTACTACAATGACCGCAACTACTGCTACTGCTGATACTAATACTACTACTACTTCAACTACTGCTACAGCTACTACTACTGCCGCTGCTACTACTGCTATTGCTAGCACTACTACTCCTACAACTACTGTTATAGCTACTACTATTGCTTCTACTCCTACTGCTACTTCTACCACAACTATTACTACTACAACTGCGCTTACTACAACTATTGCTACTTCAAAAACTACTTCTGCTACTACTACAACAACTACTAGTACTGCAACAAATGTTAACACTATTTCTACTGCTACTACTACAATTGCCACTCTTGCTACTACTGCTACTACAGCTGTTATCGCTACTATTACTCCTACGTATACTATTGCTACGACTACAACTACTACTACTACTACCACTACTGCAACTACTGCTACTGCTACTAATGCTACTACTGCTACTAAACTACTACTCTTACTACAACTACTTCTACTACTACAACTTCTCCAACTCCTAATACTAATGTTTCTACTACTGCTACTGCAATGACTACTAATACTACTAGCATTGCTACTGCAACTGTTGCTACTACAACTACTACAACTACATCTTCTTCTTCTACTACTAGCATTACTACAACTACTACTCCAACTATTGCTATTGTTACCCCTAGTGTTGCTACAACTACTAGCACAGTTGTTGCTATAACTACTACTACTACTACTACTACTACTACTACTACTACAACAACAACTACTACAACTACAATTATAGCTACTACTACTGCAACTACTACTATTACTATAACAGCTACTACTATAACTACCACAACTACTACTACTACAACTACAACTATGGCTTCAACTATAACTACTACTGCTACAACTACTCTTATAGCTGCTTCTACTACTGTTACTACTACTACTACTGCTATTTCTATTGTTACTATCACTACTACTTCTGCTACTACTACTGTTACTGCTTTTATTACTATGACTACAACAACAACTTCTACTGCTACTACTGCTGCTGCTACTGCTACTACTATTGCTACTTTTACTACTACTGCTACTCCTACTGCTACTAGTGGTACTACTACCACTACTAATACTACTACTACAACTACAACAATTGCTACTACTACTACTGCTGCTCCTACTAATATTACTACTATCGTTATTGCTACTACTACTGCTACTGCTGCCACTACTGCTATTACTATTGCTACTACTATTACTACTACCGCTACTACTGTCACAACAACTACTACTAATGCTACAACTATTATTGCTACTACTATTACTACAATTACTACTACTGCTACAACCACCACTACTATTACTTTTACTGCTACTTCTACTACTCCTACTACTATTACTGCTACTGCAGATGTCATTGCTACTACTACTACTGATGCTACTACTACTTCTGCTACCACTGCTACGTCTACTACTACTCCTCCTCCTACTACTACTAGTACTACAACTACTGCTACTGCTACTGCTACTGCTACTACTACTACTACTCCTACTCCTCCTAATCCTACTATTCTTCTACTACTACTGCTACTACAAGTATTACTACTACTGTTGCAACTATTACTACTACTGCTGCTTCTTCTACTACTACTATTACTTCTACTATAACTTCTACTACTATGATTACTTCTGTTGCTCTACTATAACTAATACTACTGTCGGCTTGTACTATAACTTTTGCTACTACTATTACTACTATCGCTACTACTTCTAATACTACTCCTACTATAACTTCAGCTACTACTATTGCTACTACCGCTACTGCTACTACTATTATTGCTTCTACAATTGCTTCTATTGCAACTACAACAACTACTACTATTACTAGCACTACTGCGTTGGCTGCTGCTACTATTACTACCACTACTCCTACTACTATTACTAGTCCAACAATTGCTGCTACTTCTACTACAACTGCTGCAACACAACTACTACTACTACAATTGCTGCTACTTCCGCTACAGCTGCTAGTGCTATGCCTACAATGACAACTACTAATACTGCTAATGCTGTTGCTGCTACTACTGCTGCTGCTACTACTACTATTTCTCCTACTACTATTACCACTGCTGCTGCTGCTACTACTACTACTACTACTACTCCAACTAATACTACTGTCACTTCCACTACTACTGGTACCAATAATATTACTACTACTACTACTACTTCTACTACTACTACTACTACTTCTACTACTACTACTACTACTACTGCTACTACTACTACTACTACTACTACTACTACTTCTAGTTCTATTACTAATTCTACTACTACAATTCCTACTGCTGCTACAACTGCTACAACTACAACTATTGCTGCTGCTGCTGCTACTATTACTCGTACTACTATTACTACTCCTACTACTGCTACTGCTGTAACTACTTCTACTTCTACTACAACTGCTGCAACACAGCTTCTACTACTATAATTGCTGCTACTCCTATGACTACTATGGCAACTACTAATACTACTAATGTTGCTATTGCTACTACTATCACTACTACATCTCCTACTACTATTACGACAGCTACACCTACTACTACTACTACTACTTCTACTCCAACTAATACTACTGCCGCTACTACTACTACTGGAACTACTAATATTACTACTACTACTACTATTACTAGTACTAGTACTAGTACTACTACTGCTACCACTACAACTACCACTACTACTTCTAGTTCTATTGCTACTACTACTACTTTTGCTACGACTTCTTCGACTACTTCCACTACTATGTTGCTACTATTCCTACCACTTCTTCGACTGCCACTATAACTATTAATGCTACTACTACTACTTCTACTACTACTACTACTACTAGTGCTAGTACTATTACTACTAATGCTACTTCTGCCACTACTACTACAATTGCTACTACTACCACTACTACTACCGCTGATTTGACATCCACTAAAATTACTACTGCTGCTACTACTACTTGTACTACTACTGCTACTAGTGCTACTATTGCTACAAAAATAACTACCACTACAACTACTACTACCACTACTCCTTGACTACTACTACTGCAACAGCTACTACTACTAGTGCTACTACTACTATTATAACTATTGCTACTACCACTGCTACTACGAGTATTACTACTACATTTTCTACTGCTTATGCTACTAGCACTACATGTCCAATAACTATTAATACTGCTACGACCTTTGCTACTACTAGAACTACTACTCCTACCAATACTACTATTGCTGCTACAACCACGGCTACTACTAGTATTGCCACTACGACTATTAATATTGCTTCGACTATTACTTCTATTACAACTACTACTACTTCTACAACTATTACTGCTACTATTACTACTACTACTACTACTACTACTACTACTACTACTACTACTACTTCTGCTGTTGCTGCTGCTATGACTGCAACTACTACTAACTTGGGTATTACAGCAACTATTGCTACTACTGTTACCACTAATATGACTGCTACTTCTGCTACTAATGCTACAACTATTACTACTATAACTACTACTACTGCTAATACTGCTACTGCTGCTAGAACTAATGCTACTACTACGACTGTTGTAACTACTGCAACTTTTGCCAATAATCCAACTAGTACTACTATTGCTATAACTACTGCTTCTACAACTACTACAACAATTACTACTACAAGACAAATTCTACTATTACTACCAATACTACTGCTACTACTGCTACTACTACTGTTTCTCCTCCTACTACTACTAATAATACTACTCGTACTACTACTATTACTATGACAAATACTACTAGCACTACTACTATTACTATTGCAAATACTACTGGTACTACTACTGCTACAACAACTACTATGACTATTGCTGCTTCTACTGCTGCTACTTTTACTACAACCACCACTACTATTACAATTACTTCAACTACTTTTACTACTGCTACTACTATTGCAACTGTTGCTACTACTATTACTTGTACTACTACTCCTTCTACAACTACTGCTACTAATACTACTAAGACTCCTACTTCTGCTGCTAATACTACTACTACAGCTAATACTACTACAATTAATACTATTACTACCACTGCTACTACCACCACCACCACTTCTCCTACTACAATTGCTACTACTACAACTACTTCAACTCTTACTACTTTGACTACAACTACTACTACTAATACTACTACTAGTACTAGTACTACTATAACTACTACTACTATGACTACTACTACCTCTGCTTATACTACTTCTCTATCTTCTTCTTCTTCTACTACTACTAGTAGTAGTACAACTACTAATATAACTACTACTGCTACTGCTACTCCTACTGCTACTACTACTACTACTACTACTACCACTACTGCGACTACTACTGCTACTAATTCTGTTACTACTACTCTTCCATCTTCTACTACTACTACTAGCACTATTGGTACCACTATTGCTACTCTGACTGCTACTACAACTACTACTACTGTTCTTCCTATTGCTACAACTACTACTACTTTAGCTACTACTACTTCTACTACTGCGATTTTTACTACTGGTGCTACAACAACAACAACTACTACTACTACTACTACAGCTACGACTTCTACTCCTTCTGCTACTACTGCTACAACTACTACTACTACTACGACTACTACTACTACTGCTGCTACTACTACTACTGCTACTACTCCTGCTACTTCATCTACAACTGTTGTTGCCATTGTTACTACTACTGCTACTACTAATACCACTCCTACTAATATTACTACTACTACTACTACTACAACGGCTACTGCAACTGCTAATACTATGACAACAACTAATGTAGCTACTAATACTACTACTAGACTACTAATTCTACTACTTCAGCTACTGTTGTTGCCACTCATTAAACTAGTGCTAATACTGCACTACTCCTACTACTACTCATATTGTTATTACTATGACTGCTGCTACAGTCCTACTATTTCTATTACTACTACTACTAATACTACTATTACCACTACTATTGCTTCTACTACTACTACTATTACTACTTCTAGTACTATTACTTCTACTATGACTTCTACTCCTATGATTACTTCTACTATGACTACTACTACGACTTCTACCATAACTTTTGCTACCATTATTACTAGTACCACTACTACTACTAATAATAATAATAACAATACTTCTACTATAACTTTTGCTACTACTATTACTACTACTGCTACTTCTACTACTATTACTGCTGCTACAACTACTACTTTCGCTACAATAACGACAACTACTACTATTACTAGCACTACTGCTGCTGCTTCTACTACTACTACCACTATGACAACCACAACTACTACTATTACTACTACTATTTTTGGCATTACTACTACTACTACTACTAGAACTGCTGCTATTGAAACTATTGCTACCACTACTACACTACTGCTCCAACTACTACTACTCCTACTACTACAATTTCTAATGTTGCTACAACTACTACTACTACAACTACTATTTCTACTACTGCTACTACTACTACTACAACTACAACTATTGCTAATGTTGCTACAACTACTACTACTACAACTACTATTTCTACTACTGCTACTACTACTACTACAACTACAACTACTCCTACAGCTATTACTACTCCTACTACTATTGTTGCTGCAACTACAGCTACTTCTACAACAACTGCTGCAATAAAGCTACTACTACTACTACAGTTGTTACTACTACTATTGTTGCTGCTACTATTATGATTACTATGTCAACTACTAATACTGCTAATGATGCTCTACTTCTACTGCTACTAGTACTACTACTACTACTTCTCCTACTTCTGTTACCACTGCTACAACTACCGCTACTACTACTACTACTGCTCCAACTAATACTACTACCGTTACTACCACTACTGGTACTAGTAATATTACTACTACTACTACTACTACTAGTAGTAGGTCTAGTTCTACTACTACTATTGTTACTACTGCTACAACTGCTACGACTACAATAACTACTACTGCTACTACAACAACTACTACTCCTACTGCTATTACTACTACTATTGCTGCTGCTGCGACTATTGCTACTTTTACTACAACTGCTGCAACACAGCTACTGCTACTACAGTTGCTACTACTATAGCTACTACTGCTACTACTATGACTACTAGGCAGCTACTACTACTGCTAATGCTGCTACTGCTACTACAGTTGCTACTACTATAGCTGCTACTGCTACTACTATGACTACTAGGCAGCTACTAATACTGCTAATGCTGCTACTGCTACTACTACTACTATTTCTCCTACTACTATTACCACTGCTACTTCTACTACTGCTGCTGCTCCAACTAATACTACAGTCGCTACTACTACTATTGGTACTACTAATGTTACTACTACTACTATTGCTGCTGCTGCTGCTGCTACTACTACTACTACATCTAGTTCTATTACTACTACTACTTCTACTTCTAGTTCTATTGCTACTTCTACAACTACTATTGCTATGGCTACTTCCGCTAGGACTTCTTTTAATACTTCCATTCCTACTACTACTACAAGTACTACTGCTACTACTACTACCACTTCTTCGACTGCCACTACAACTACTACTCCTACTCCTACTATTTCAACTACTGCTGCTACTATTGCTACTACTATTACTACTACTACTACTATTGCCACTACTACAACAATAACAACAACTACTACTACAACTGCTACTACCACAACTCCTATGACTACCACTACAACTACTAATACCACAACTCCTATGACTACTACTATTGCTATAGCTACTGCTACTACAATAGCTCCTAGTGCTAGTACTACTACTACTACAACTACAGCTACTACTGCTTCTACTACGAGTATTACTACAACAACTTCTACTACTTCAGCTACTAGTACAACTTGTCCTACTACAATTAGTACTGCTACGACATCTGCCATTGCTACAACTGCTACTCCTACTAATACTACTATTGTGGCTACAACCGTGACAACTAATAGTATTTCCATTATAACTATTAATACTATTTCTACTACTATGGCTATTTCTACTACTACTACTCCTACTACTACTTCTGATACTATTGCTACATTAGCCACCGTAGCTACTAATGCTACGACTAATACGACTGCTACTTGCGCTACTAATGCTATGTCTATTACTACTGTAACAACTACTGCTACTACCACTGCTACTCCAGCTATAACTAACGCCACTACTACTGCTGCTATAACTACTGTAACTTCTGCCACTACCCCAACTTGTACTACTACTGCTACAACTACAACCTCCACAACTACTACTACAATTACTACTAAACAACAAATTCTACGACTACTACCAATACTACTACTACTGCAACCACCACTACTTCCCTACTACTACTACTAACACTACTTGAACTACTACTATTACTACTGCAAATACTACTTGTACTACTACTATTACTACTGTGAGTACTACTGGTACCACTATTGCTACAACAACTACTCCAACTATTGCTACTACTGCTGCTACTACTACTTCAACTACAACCACTACTGCTACAACAATTACTATTACTATCTTTTCTGCTTCTACTACAACCAGTACACCTACTACTACTATTGCAACTACTGCTACTACTCTTACATCTACTACTACTCCTTCTACTACTACTACTACTAAAACTACAATGACTCCTACTTCTGCTGCTAATACTACTACTTCAACTAATACTACTACAACTAAAACTACTACTACTAATACTACTATTATTATTGCTACTACAACTACTACTACCACTTTTGCAACTACTATTGCTACTACTACTGGTACTACTACAACTCCCACCACTACTACTACAACTACTAGTACTATTACTACTATGAGTACTAGTACTACTATAGCTATCACTGCAACAATTACTTCTACTTCTGCTTCTACTACTGCTTCATCTTCTACTACTACTACTACTAGTACTACTGCTACTGCTGTTGCTGCTACTACTACTACTCCTACTGGTACGATCACTACTACTACTGCTACTACTACTGCTCCATCTTCTACTACTACTAATAGAACTACTGCTACTATGACTACTACAGCTACTACTACTATTGTTACTACTACTACTACTACTACTACCACTACTTCAACTACTACTAGTTCTACTACTATAATTTCCACTACAGCTACTACTACTACTACTGCTACTACAACTACTAAAGCTACTACTTCTATCCCTTCTGCTACTACTACCATACCTGCTACTACTACTACAACTACGACTACTGCTGCAGCTACTACTACTACTGCTACCGCAGCCACTACTGCTACTACAACTGCTGCTGCTGTCATAACTGCTGTAGCAACTACTACGACTATTGCTACTACTATTGCCGCTCCTCCTCCTCCTCCTCCTACTACTACTGCTACTATAACTATTGCTGCAACAGCTACTACTATGACAACTACTATTGCAGCTACTAATACTACTACGACTAGTACTAATTCTACCACTTCTGCTACTACTGCTGCCATTGCTAAACTAGTGCTAGTACTGCTCTACTTCTCCTACTACTACTCCTACTATAATCACTACTATTGCTACTACAGTCCTACTATTTCTATTACTACTACTACTACTACTACTACCACCACCACTACTACTGCTGCTGCTATTACTACTACTGCTATGACTGCTACTACTACTACTGCTACTACTATTGCTACTGCTACTATTGCTACTACAACAACTACTACTGCTACTGCTATAACTATTTCTCCTACTACTACTACTACTCCTTGTTGCAGAAGCAGTTGTTGTAGTAGTAATCATAGTGATAGCAGTTGTAGCAGTTGTAGTACTAGTAGTAGCAATAATAGCAGTAGAAGTAATAGAAGCAGTAGTAGTTGCATTAGCAGTAGTATTATAAGTAGTAGCAGTAGTAGTAGCAGTAGTAGTAGAAGTAGTGGTGGTAGTAGTAGTAGTAGTAGTAGTAGCAGCAATACCATTAGTACTAGCAGAAGTAGTAGTAGTAGTAGTAGTAGTAGTAGTAGTAGTAGTAGTAACAAGTAGTAGTAATAGTAGTAGTGGGGGTGGTGGTAGTAGTAGTAATAGTAGTAATAGTATTAGAAGTGGTAATAGCATAAGTAGTAGTAGCAACAGCGGTAGTAGTAGTAGCAGCACTAGTAATAGTTGTATTAGTAGTAGTAGTAGTCGTAGTAGTGGCAATAGTCATAGGAGTAGTACTATCAGTAGCTGCAGTAGTGGTACTAGTAGCAGTAGCAGCAATAGTCATATGAGTAGTAGTAGAAGTAGTCATGGTAATAGTGGTATTAGTAGCAGCAATAGTAGTAGCAATAGTAGAAGAAATAGTAGTAGTAGTATTAGTAGTAGTTGTAGTAGTAGCAATACTAGCAGTAGTTGTAGTAGCTATAGTAGTGGTTGTAGTAGCAGTAGCAGTAGCAGTAGTAGTAGTAGCAGTAGTAGTAGCAGTAGTAGCAGTAGTTGCAGTAGCAGAAGTAGTGATGGTAATAGCAGTAAGACCAGTAGCACAATGGTAGGAGAAATTATTGTAGTAGTTGTAGTAGTAGTAGAAGTAGCAGTACTAGTAGTAGTTGTAGTAGTAGTAGTTGGATTTGTAGCAGTAGTTGGAGAAGTAATACTAGTAGCAGTAGTAGTAATAGTACTAGTAATAGTATTTGTTGTAGTAGCTATTGTTAGTGGTAGCAGTAGTAGCAACTATAGTTGTAGTAGTAGCAGCAGTAGAAGTAGTGGTAGGAGATGTAATAGTAGTAGTAGTAGTAGTATAAGAAGTAGTAGTATTAGTAGCTATTGTTGTAGTTGTAGTAATAGTAGTAGTAGTAGTATAAAAAGTAGTAGAATTAGTAGCTATTGTTGTAGTTGTAGTAATAGTAGTAGTAGTAGCAACACCAAAAGTAGCAGCAATAATTGTAGTAGTAGTAGCAGTATGAGAAGCAGTTGTAGTAGCAATAGTAGCAATAGTAGTAGCAATAGTACTAATAGTAGGAGAAGTGGTTGAAGTAATAGTATTAGGAGGAGGAGGAGGAGAATCAGTGGTCAAAGCTGTAGTTGTAATAGTTGTAGTAATAGAAAAAGTAGCAACGGTAGTAGTTGTAGTAGTAGGACTAGTAGTAGTAATTGTAGTTGTAGTAGTAGCAGCAATAGTAGTAGTAGTGGTAGCCGTGTAGAAGTAATGGTAGTAGTAGTAGTAGCAGTAGTAGTAGTATCAATAGTGATAGTAGTAGTAGAATTAGTAGCAGAAGTAGTAGCAGTAGTAGCAGCAGTAGGAGAAGTTGACTAGTTGTAGTAGCAAAGTAGTAGTAGCAGTAGCGGTAATAGTAGTAGTAGTAGTAGTAGCGGGAGTAGTAGTAGTAACAAGAGAAATAGTTGCAGTAGTAGTACTAGTAGGAGACGTAGAGTAGTCGCAGAAGTAGTAGTAGTAGAAGCAGTAGTTATAGTAGTAATAGTGGGAGTAGTGGCAGCAGTAGTAGTAGTAGCAGTGGTAATAGTAGTTGCTGTAGTGGTAGTAGTACTTGTAGAATTAGGAGTTGCAGTCTTAGTAATAGTAACAACAATAGGAGTAGTGATAGCAATAGTAATAGCAGTAGTAGTAGTAGTAGGAGGAGGAGAATTAGTTGTGGTAGCTATAGTAGTAGTAGTAGCAATAGTAGTCACAGTAGGAATAGTAGTGGCAGTACTGGTAAGAAGTAGCACTAGTAGTAGTAGTAGTAATTTTGGCAGTAGTTGTAGTAGGAGAAGTAGTAGTCAAACCAGTAGCAGTAGTTGACACAGAAGTAGTAGTAGTTGTAGGAGTAGTAGAAGTAGCAGTAGTAGGAGAAGTAGCAGAAGTAGTAGTAGCAGTAGTCGTAGGAGTAGCAGTAGTAGCTGTAGTAATACTAGGCATTGTAGTAGTAGTTGCAATAGTTGTAGGTGTAGCCATAGTTGTAGTAGCAGTAGTAGTAGTAGTAGTACTAGTCATAGTAGTAGTATTAGGGGTAGCAGTAGTAGCAATGGCACCACTAGTGGAAGTACAAGTACTAGTAGTGGTAGTTGGAGAAGTGGTAGTAGTAGTAGTAGTACTAGTACTAGTAGTAAGAGCAGCATTAGTAGTAGTAGTCGAAGCAGCAGCAGCAGTAGCAGTAGTGCTAGTAGTAGCAGCAGCATTAGTTGTAGTAGTAGTAGGAGTAGTAGTAGCAGTAGCAGTAGCAGTAGAAGGAGTAGGAGTAGTTGTAGTAGTACTAATAGAAGTGGTAGAAATAGTAGTAGTAATAGTAATAGTAGTAGTAGTGATAGTAGTTGCAGTAGTAGCAGTAATAGTACTAGATATACTTTTTGCAGTAATAGTATAAGTAGTATGGGTAGAAGTAGAAGTTATAGTAGAAGTTATTGTAGTTTTAGCAGCAGTAGAAATAGTAGTAGTCCCGATAGTAATAGTTGTAGTAGTAGTAGTAGTAGCAGTAGGAGTAATACCAGTTGTAGTAGTAGTCGTAGCAGTAATTGTATTTGTAGTACTAATAGTAGTAGTTATACTAGTAATAAGAGCAGTACTAGTAGTATTTGTAGTAGTAGTAATAGCAGCTATGATAGTCGTAGTTGTAGCAGTAGCAGTAGTAGTGGTAGTAGTAGTGGTAGTAGTAGTAGGAGAAGAAGTACTAGTTGAAGTAGTAGCGGTTGTAGTGGAAGTTGTAGTAGTAGTCCTAGAAGTCATAGTAGCACTGGTAGCAATAGTAAAAATAGTATTAGTAATAGTAGTAGTGGTAGTCGGAGCTGTAGTAGCAGTAATAGTAGTAGTCGTAGTTGTATTAGTATTAGTTGGAGTAGTAGTAGTAGTAGTTGTAGTAGTAGTAGCAGTAGAAGTAGTAGTAGTTGTTGTTGTTGTTGTTGTTGTGGTAGTAGTAGTTGTAACAGTAGTAGTAGGAGGAGTAGTTGTTGTTGTTGTTGTTGTAGCAGCAGTAGCAATAGTAATAGCAGAAGTTGCGGTAGTAGCATTAGTAGTAGTAGAAGCAGAAGAAGCAGAAATAGCAGAAGTAGTACTAGTCGCAGTAGCAGCAGTAGTAGCTGTAGTTGTAGTAGTAGCATTAGTTGCAGATGTCATAGCATTAGTTGCAGATGTCATAGCAGTAGTAGCAGTACTAGTAGTAGGGGAAGTAGTACTAGTATTAGTTGTAGTAGAAGTAGCAGTAGTAGCTATAATAGTAGCAATAGTAACAGTTGATGCAATAGTATTAGTAGCGTCAGTAATTGTAGTAATAGTAGTAGCAGTGTAGTAGTAGCAGTACTAGTAGCAGTAGTAAGAGTAGGAGAAGTTGTAGTAGAAGCAGTAGCAGTAGTTGGAGTAGAAGTAGTAGTAGTTTTAGTACTAGTAGAACTAGCCATAGTAGCAGAAGTCACAGTACTCGTAGTAATAGCTGTAGTCGCAATAATAGTAGCAGTCATTGTAGTTGGTGTTGCCATAGCTATAGCCGTAGTAGTATTAGTAGTAGCAAAAGTGGTAGTAATGGAGAAGTGGTGCTCGTACTTGTCATAGTTGTAAAAGTAGTAGTACTAGTACTAGTAGTAGTCGTAGTCATAGTCGTAGTAGTAGTAGTAGTAGTAGCAGCAGCAGTAGTAGTGGAAGTTGTAATAGTAGTCGTGGTAGCTATAGTAGTAGCTGAAGTAGTAGCAGAAGTAGTAGTTGAAGTAGTAGCAATAGCAACAGTAGTAGCCGCAGCAGCAGCAGCAGTAGTAGTAGTAGTAGAAGCAATAGTAGTAATTGTAGTAGTCGGAGTAGTTGTAGTAGAAGTAGTGGTAGTAGTAATAGTAGCAGCTGCAGCAGTAGTAGTAGTAGTAGCAAGTATTAATAGTAGCAGTATTAGTAACAGTAGTATTGGCAGCAGCGAAAGTAGTAGTAGTAATAGTACTAGGAGAAGCAGAAGTAGTAATAATAGTAGAAGTATTAACAGGAGTAGTAATAATAGTCGAAGCAGTGGTTGTAGTAGTAGTTGGAATAGTATTAGTGTAAGTAGCAGTATGAGTGGCAGTTGTAGTAGCAATAGCAGAAGTAATAGTAGTAGTAGTACTACTACAACTACAACTACTACCACAGCTGCGACTATTGCTACTGCTGCTAGTACTTGAACTGCTACTACTACTACTACTACTACAACAACAACAACAACAACTACCACCACCACTACTACTACCACTACCACTACTACTACTACGGCTACTACAACAACTACAGCTACCACAACTATGACTGCTACTACTGCTACCACTTCTACTATGGCTAGTACTGCTAGTACTACTACTACTACTACTGCTACTATTACCTCTATCAATGCTCCGACAACTACTACATCTAGTACTACAACTACTACTATTGCCGCTACTACTACTAATACTACTACTGGTAGTACTCCTACAACTACTAATGATGCTGCTACTCCTATAACTACTGCTGCTACTACGACTACTACTACTACTACTACTTCTACAACTACGACTACTAGTAGGACGACTACTACCGCTGCTACTATGGATGCTAATATAGTAATACTACTACTAGTGCTACTAGTACCACTACTATAGCTATTTCTACTACTATTACTGCTACTACTACTCCTACTACTACTACAACTACAACTGCTACTGTTGCTATTACGACTACTACTATCGATATTATTGCTACTACTACTACTACTACTGCTACTACTACTACAATTGCTACCCCTACTACTACAGCTCCTGCTACCGCTATTGCAACAACTAATTCTATTACTACTAATACAACTACTACTCCAACTACTACTACTGCTACTGCTGCTGCCATTGCTACGACTACATTTGCTACTACAACTACTACTACTACAACCCCCACTTCTACTACTTCTGCAACCACTACTGCTACGGCTACTACTGCTTCTACAACAACTACTACTACCACTGCTACCACAACTACTACTTCTGCAACTACTACTGCTACTACTACTACTACAGCAACAACAACAACAATAACAACAAAAACTACTACTACTACAACTAATACCACTACTACTAGTTTGACTACTACTACAACTACTACTGCTACTACTGCTGCTGCTGCTGCTATTGCTACTTCTACTACTAAGACCACAACTATTACTACTATTGCTACTACCAGTACTACTGCTACTACAACTACTATTGCTCCTAATACTTCTACTACAAGTACAATTGCGGCTACTACTGCTACTACTACAACAATTACTACTACTTCTGCTATTATTTTTTCTTCTACTACTACTATTGCTAATATACGACAACTACTTTTTCTACCACTAGTACTGCTAGTACAACTGCCGCTGCTACTGCTGCTACTGCTACTACAAGAACTACTACTACTACTTCTGCTACTACTACTAATACAATTTCTACTTATACTGCTGCTACTGGCACTCCCACTACTACTACTACTATGACTGCTACTACTGCTACTACCACTAATACTTCTACTACTGCTGCTACTACTACTATAACTACTACTAGTACTATTACTGCTACTATTGCTTCAAATGTACTATTACTTCTACTACTACTACTAAGACAACTATTGCAGCTACTACACTTATTCCTACTACCATAACTAATACAACAGATATGACTACAGCTACTACTATTACTACTACTTCTACTTCTACTAGTACTTCTACTGCAGATGCTGCTGCTACTACTATCATTACTACTACTACGGCTACAACTGCTGCTATGACTACCACTATAGCTACGAGTGCTGTGGCTACTTCTACTACTCATACAACAACTACTGCTACTACAACTACTGCTACTACTACTGTGGCTACTACTACTAATACGTCTACTACTATTACTACTATTGCTGCTACTTCTACTATTGCTACTGCTACTGCTGCTCTGCTACTACTACTACTACTACTACTACTACTACGGCTACTACCACTACTACTGCTACTACTATGACTGCTACTAACTACTATTACTAATACTTCCACTACAGCTACTGCTGCTACTACTACTACTGCTACAATAACATCTACGACTGTTGCTATAGCCGCTACTACTTCTACTATAGATACTACTAGTAGAACAACTATTGCTACTGCTAGTACTGCTACTACAACAGCTGCTGCTATGATAACAAGTAAAACTACTGCTACTTCTACTACTACTAGTACTTTTACTACAACTACTACTTCTACTACTGCTATTATTGATATAACTACTACTAATTCTACTACTATTACTACTGCTCGAACAACCACTTTTCATACAACTACTAATACTCCTAGTACTGCTACTACTGCTATTACTGCTATTACTATTACGGCTACTACTAGTACTACTACACCTACTACTACTACGTCTACAACTACTTCTATTACTACTTCTACTACTACTTCCACTAGTATTACTACTACTACTACAACTATTAATATTACTGCTACTACTACTACTAATAGTAGTAGTGCTACCATGACTATTGCTTCATCTACTGCTGCCACTACTTCTACTACTATAATTGTTACTACTGGTATTGCTCTACCAGTGCAACTAAAACTATTACTGCTTCTGCTCTACCAACGCAACGACTACGACTACTACTACTACCACTGCTACTACAACTGCAACTGCTACTACAACTGCAACTACTACTACAACTGCTACCACTACTTCAACTACTATTGCTACTACTTCTACTACAACTACTACTATTAGAACTACTACTGCTACTGCTACTGCAACTACAGCTGTTGGAACTACTACAACTGCTACTACAAGTAATATTGTTACTGCTGCTATAACTAGTACTCATACAATTATTACCACTACGACTGCTGCTACTACTATTGCTACTACTACTGCTGCTACTACTACTACAATTACTGCTACTGTTGGTATTGCAGCTAGCATTGCTATAGCTACTATAATTACTATTACTATTGCTACTATTCCTACTGCTACTACTATTACTACTACTACTGTCGCTGCTACTACTATAGCTACTGCTACTACTATTACTACTATTACTACTGCTGCTGCTGCTACTACTATTACTACTACTACGACTACTTCTCCTACTACCACTTTTCCAACTACTTTTACTGCTACTGCTACTACTATTACTACTACTACACTACTACTGCTTCAAATACAACAACTACTACTCTTACCACTGCTATTTTTCCTATTACTGCATCTGTCACTACTACTGCTACTTCTGCTACTACTTCCACTACAACTACTACTGCTATTATTATTGTTACTAGTGCTGCTGCTTCTACTTTTGCTAATACTATTTCTATTACTATTGCTACCACTTCTACTATTGCTACTACTACTACTTTTATTACTACTACTACTACTACCACCACCACCACCACCACCACCACTACTATTGCTGCTGCTGCTGCTACTACTACTACTACTACTACTATTACTACTACTGCTACAACTAGTGCTACTACTACTCTTACTACAACTGCCAGTACTATTACCACTACTACTGCTATTATCACTACTACTATAACTATTACTACTATTACTACTACTGCTACATCTACTACTACTATTACTACTGCTGCTGCTACTACTACTATTACTACTACTCCTAATACAACTACTACAACTACTATTACTACTACTGCAACTTTCGCTACTATGCTACTGCTACTACTACTACTACTACTTCTACTACAATAACAATAACTACTAATTGTCCTACTACTACTACTCCTCCTCCTACTACTACTACTGCTACTACTACATCTATTACCACAGCTACTTCTAGATCTGCTACTATTACTACTACTACTACTACAACTACTACTATTGCTGCTGCTGCTACTGCTACAACTACTACTCTTACTACAGCTGCTATAACTAATACTACTACTACTACTACTACTACTTCTACTACTAGTCCTACTCCTACAACTACTACTACATCTACAACGGCTACCAATACTACTACTACTAATATTATAAACTCTACTACTACTACTACTGCCACTCTGGCTATTATTGCTACTATTGCTACTACTGCTCCTACTTCTACTACTATTACTACAGCTACTGCTATTACTGCTACAAGGACGGCAACTGCTACTACTATAACTACCTTTGCTACTACGGCTAGGACTGCTACTATCAATGTTACTACTACTACCACTTATACTACTACTGTTATCGCTACTTCCACTATGACCACTACTGCTACTACTACTACTACTTCTCCAACTACTACTGCTACTCATACTACTGCTAGAACGACTACTGCTACTGCTACTGCCAATGCTAGTATAACTACTACTACCAGTGTTACTATTATGATTGCCACATTACTACTATTGCTACCATTGCTGCTACTACTACTATAACTACAATTGCTACTACTCTGGCTACTACTACTACTAGTACTGCTACTGCAGCTACAACTACTAATACAACTACTGCTATTACTACTTTTTCAACTAGTATTACTATTGTGACTAATTCTATTACTGCAACTACTGCTACTACTACTTTTGCAACTACTATTACCACTGTGACTAATTCTGTTACTACAACTATTGCTACAACTACAACTACTACTACTGCTACTACTATGACTACTACTACTATAACTGCTACCACTGCTACTACTACCACTGCTACTACTTCTGCTTCTACTACTACCACTAATACTACTACTACTACTACTACTACGACAACTATTGCTACTACTGCTACTGCTAGTAGTAGTAATAGTACTACAACTACTACTACTACTCCTACTTATACTACTACAGTTACTATAGCTACTACTATTGCTACTGCTACTGCTACTTCTACTACCTCTGTTGCTACTACTACAGCTACTACTAATAGTATGACTACTATTGTTGTTGATGTTGATGCTACTACTACCACTAATACTACTACAATAATTAATGTTATTGCTACTATCACTACTATTGATACTATTGTTGCTGATACTATTACTACTACTCAAACTATTACTACTAGTAGTATTACTATTACTAGCACTACTACAACTGCTATAGTAGCTATAGCTGGTGCTACTATTGCTACTACTACTACTACCACTACTACTGCTACTGCTGCTACTGCTTCCAAAACTGCGACTAATGCTACTACTACTACTACTGCTACTGCTGCTAATACTATTACTACTTCTGCTGCTACTACTCCCTTTTTTTCTACTACTATTACTTCTATGGCTACTACTACTACTACTACTATAAGTTCTCCTGCAATAACAACTTCTACTTGTCCTACTACTACAACTACTCCTACATCTAAACTATTACAACTTCTACATCTCCTACTGCTACTACTACTACTGCAACAACAACTACTACTACTATTTCTACTACTAGTTCAACTACTACTACTTCTGTTGTTACTATTACTACTTTGACTACCACTACTGCTACTGCTACTGCCTCTACTATGACTACTTCTCATACTACTACTACTGCTATAACTACTGCTAAAAATCTACTACGACTATTATTACGGCTACTGCAACTACTACTACTCCTAATAATACTGCAACTACTACTTCAATTACAACTGCTACTATAACTCCAGCTACTACTACTACTACTACTACTACTACTACTACTACTACTACTACTACTACTACTACTACTACTTCAACTACAACTACTACTCCAACTACTACTACCGTTGCTACTGCTATTACTGCTACAACTACTATTACTACTATGATAGCTACTACTACTACAAGTACTGCTACTACAACTACTGATACTACTACAACTGTTGCCACTGCAACTACAACTACTGCTACTAGTACTGCTATTGCTATGACTACTATTATGACTACTACTAACCCGAATACTACTGCTGCTACTGCTGCTATCACAGCTACTATTGCTACTAATGCTACTATCCCTACCAACGCTACAACAGCCCTTAAAACTACAACCCTTACTACTGCTGCTATTACTAGTATGACTACTACTACTACTGCTGCCGCTACAACAACAACAACTACTACCACTACTACTGCCATTACTACTACTACTACTACTACTACTACTACTACTACTACTACTACTACTACTACTACTATTACTACTACTACTACTACTTCTGTAGCTACTACTGCTACTGCTACTACTAATTCGACTACTACTGCAACTACTGCTACTATTGTTACTGCTATTACTACTACTACCACTACTACTCCAACTACAACAATAACTAATACTACTATTATTTTTGCAACTACTATTATTAATACTACTACTGCTACAACTGCTTGCGCTGCTACAACTACTTTGACTACTATTACTACTAATATTACTATTACTACTACTTCAACTACTAGTACTACTATAATAACAATAACAACTTTTACTACTACTACTACTAGTTTTGATACAATAACATTAACTACTACTTCTCTTGCTGCTACTTCTGCATCCACTTGTACTACTACTGCAACTACTGCTAATATAGCTACTACTACTACAACTGCTACTTCTACAACAGCTACGACTAACATTACTACTACTACTACTTCTCATACCACTACTACTATGGCTACTTCAACTTCTACCACTACTACTGCTACTACTATTACAATTACTGCAACTATTACTACTACTCCTACTACTACTACTGCTACTACTACATCCATTACCCCTGCTAATACTACTACTACTACTACTACTACTGCAACTGTTGCTACAACAACAACAACTACTACTACTACTGCTACTACTACCACTACAACAACAGCTACTACTGTTGCTGCTACTACTACTTTAACTACTAGTTCTACTACTCCTTCTACTACTACTTCAACTATGGCTACCACTACTACTACTACTACTATAACAACTACTAGTACGACATGTACCACTACGTCTACTACTATTACTATTACTACTACAACTACCACGTTTTCTACTGCTGCTATGACTGCTGCTGCTACTATTACTACTACTATGACAACTACTACTACTACTATGTCTGCTACCACTAGCCAAGAATAATGGTATAATACTATAGTAATAGTATGCTTGTATAATAATAGTATAATAGTACCAATATGTAGCAGTATACTACTAGTACTGTACTAGTAGAATTAAAGAAGTAATTGTAATAAAAGTATAGTCGTAATACTATAGTCGTAGTGGTAGTAATAGCAGTACAGTAGTAATATTAGTAAGAGTACCAGTAGTAGTATAGTAATAATATACTAGTATAGTTATAATATAATAGTAATATAATGCTAGTATAGAAGTTAGGTAGTATACTACTACATTTACTACTACTATTATATTACTAATAATACTACAGGTATTACGCCACTATTATGCTATAACAATAACCGCCACCACTACAACTATACTACTACTATGCAACTTTTTTTTACTATTATTACACAACTACTACTATACTTGTACTGCTACTTCTTTACTATTATAACAATATTACTATTATGTACTCTTGTACTATTATGGCATAATACTACCACTATAACATTATACAACTTATTTAGTACTAGAACTACTATATTAGTATACTACTATTAGATTAGTACTACTACTATAATATTATATTACAAGAACTACTATAACTATTATTGCTATTACTAGTATATTACTTTTGCTGCTACTATATTATACTAATACAAATAGTTCTCCTACCGCTATACTACTAATATACTACTAATATACTACAATTATATTGCAACTGTATTACTACTACTATACTACTATTTTTACTTTTATACTATAATTACTATATTATATTACTATTTTCACTACAACTAATGCCAGCAGTATTGTACTACTGTAATTATATTATTACTAGCACTATTACTGGTATTATAACGAATATGGCTATACTATTATTCTTATAACTACTGCTAAACAATAATTATACTACTACTATAGTACTATTACTATTTCTATATTACTACTATATTACTACTATTACTACAAAACAACTACTACTAATACTATCCTACTATAACAATTATACTACTAATAGTACTACAATATTTTTATCATTACTACTATACTAGGGCTACTATGTTACCAATATACCACAACTACTACTATTATACTGGTAATAATGGTACTGGTACTATAGCACTGTTATACTACAACAACAACTACTACTACAATAACTACACTACTACTATACTTGCAAACCACTATATTACTATTATATTACTATAGTGCTACCATTACTAGTTCTACTACTTCTATATTATTAATACTACTCCTACAAATTTATTATTATAAAATTGCTACTACTGTGACTGTTACTACTATTACTAATGTATAATATTATTATTAAAGGAATGACTACTACTACTACACTGCTACTACTAGTACAACTAATATTATAATACTATTATTGTACTACAACTATACTACTACTTGTGCTACTGTCAGTACTATAATACTACTATAATAATGCTCTACTACTGCTACTACTTATACTATTTCTACTACGCTACTCTATTACTACTACAACTATTGTATATTATACTATTACTAATAATTCTACTAACACTATTCAACTACAATACTAATATTATACAGTGACTATATCACTACTTTTCTAACAATACCATAACTACTATATTATACCATAATTTTTGCTACTATTCTACTACTACTAATACTATTATTGCCATACTAAAATTATATTATAGCTATACTACTACTACAACTACTACACCATTATACTATACTACTATTACTGCTATAATTCTACTAGTACTATTATTACTAGTGCTATTGCTACTACATTATTACCACTACTACTGCATAATACTACTACTATACTACTAGTCGTAATACTACTATACAACAACATATATTATTGTTACTACCGCCACAATTACTACTATAATAACTACTATATAGTTACTATCACAGGGCTATTATAACAATAACTCCTACTATTATACTTTTGTTATACTACTCTATTACTACTAATGCTATTGCTACAACTAATACTGTACTATACTGCTACTAATATACTGTCATAGTACTAATATTATGCTATTATTACTTTCACTGTGACTACTACTACTATTGTATTACTACTATAATAAATTACTATAACTACTACTAAGTAACTTCTATACTGCTATTTTATCTATACTGCTACTACTATTATATTACTGCTACTAATATGTTATTATTATACCACAACTACAATTACTACTACTACACTATTACTATTATACTACTATGACAAATATACTACTAATACTTCTATATTACTGAACTAATATCTTATTAATATGATACTACTATACTACAGTATCATACTACTACTTTTATACTACTATTATATTAGAATACTATTATAACTACTAGTACTACTATACAACTATAATAATGGAGTTGTTACTACTTTTGTTACTATACTATTAGTGATAGTAGTAGTAGAATAGTACTACTAATAGCATTATGGTAGTAGTAGTATTATTGAAGCAGCAGTAGTAATAGTATTATAATAGTAATAGTATAGTAGTAGTAAAGATTATAATAGCAGCAGCATAATTATTACAGTAGCAGCAGCAGTATAGTAGTGGTATTAGTAATAGAATTATAGTCGTACTAGTGGTAGTATGGTAATAGTAATATTACTACTAGTAATATAATAGTAATAATAGTATAATAGCAAAAAAGGTATTGCAGTATCATAGTAGTAACAAAGTAGCAGTAGTATAATAATACAACAGTGTGGTAGTATAGTGATATGGTAGTAGTATTAGTATAGTAGTATAGTAGTATAACAATATAATAACATAGTTGTATTACTATAGTACTATAATAGTATAATTATACTGGTGTAGTAATATAATAGTATAATAGTACTAGTAGTAACAATAGTAGTAATATATTAGTGTTAATACAGCAGTATTTATATAATAGTAGCATAATAGCATTACTATAGTAGCAATATAGTAGTGCTAGTATAGTTATAGTAGTAGTAAGAGAATATTAGTATTAGTATTTTAGTAGTTGCAATATAGTAGCATAAAAATGCCAGTACAGCAGTAATAGTATACTAGTGTTAGTATAATAGCAGTATAGTAATAGTAATGTAGTGTCAATACAAAAGTATCAGTATAGTAGTAGCAGTTATTGTAATAGTAGTACAATATTAATAGCAGTATAGTAATAGTAATGTAGTGTCAGTAGAAAAGTATCAGTATAATAGTAGTAATTATTGTAATAGTAGTAGAATATTAATAGCAGTAATCGTAATAGTAGTGATAATATAGTAGAAATAGCACAGTAGTATACTATTAGTAGTATAGACATATAGAAGTATAGTAGTATACTAGAAGTATTTTAGTATAGTGGTATAGTAGTAGCAGTAATATGGGAGTGTTCGTAGTAGTATAGTAGTATTTGTGGTGATAGTAGTAGTATAGTGGTTTACCATTATAGTTTAATAGTATAAAAGTATGGTAGTATACTAGTAGAAAAAGTAAAGCACTATAATAGAAACATATCAAAAGTAGTCATAGCATAGTAATGGTAGTAGTATAGCAGTAGTAGTAATATAATGGTATAGTAGTTATGATATAACAATAGTAGTAGTATAGTAGTACAATAATAACATAGTAGTACCAGTATAGTGGTATACTAATAGTAATTTAGTAGTAGTATTTTTATAGTTGTGTAGTAGTAGTGGCATATTATCATAATATAATGGTATAATAATAATAGTAGTATAGTAGTAGAGTAGTATAGTAATATTAGTAGTGTGTACTATTAATAGTATAGTAATTGCGGTAGTCTAATAATATACTTATGTTGCGGTAGTAGTAGTATAATAACAGTACAAGTATCATACCATCATTGTAGTAATAAAAGTAGTAGTAGCATAGTAGTATAGAGTAGTACGATCATAATAGTATAGTAATATAGTTGTATAATAGCAATAGTATGATAGTATAGTTGTGTAGTAATATAGTAGTATAGTTGTGTTACTATAGTAGTATAATGCTATAGTAGTGGTAGTGTAATAATCCAGTAGTATAGTAATACTAATAATATAGTAATAGTATAGTAGTATTATTATAGCCGTATTTATGTAATAGTAGTATAGTAGCGTTAATATAGTAGTAATATAACAGTGTTACTATAGTTACAATAGCATAATATTGTTAGTATAATAATTATAGTATATTAATATTAGCAATATAATAGTATTAATATTGTAGCAATAATAATATAATAGTATAACAGTGTCAATATAGTCGCAATAGTATAGTAATATTAGTATAATAGTATAATAATAGAAGTACAGTATTAGTATAAAGGTAGTAGTATAGTAGCAACAATTATAGTAGTAGTACAATATTAATAGAAGTTATCAGAATAGTAGTAGCAATAGTACAGTAACAGTAGTATAGCAGTATACTATCAGTAGTGTAGACATATAAAAACATAGTAGTAGGAGTAGTAGTAGTATAATAGTAATATAATAGTAGTATTTTAGTATAGTTCTACAGTAGTAATTATAATATAGGTGTACTAGTAGTAGTATGGCAATATTAGTAGTGGTAATAGTAATATAATGGTATACTGCTAGCAGTTTAATGACATAGAAATATAGTAGTATAGTAGTAGTAGAAGCAAAATAGTATAATAGTAGAAATATTGAAAGAGTAGTAATAGCATAGCAGCAGTAGTAGTATAGTAGTAGTAGTAATATAATAATACAGTAGTTATAGGATAGTAATAGTAGTGCAGTGGTATAGTAGTTTGGAAGTAGTATTATGATAGTTCCGTTGTAGTAACAGTATAATATATTAATATAGCTATATAATAGTAATAGCAGTATGTACTATTAGTAATATGGTTGTATTGTAGTAGTAGTAGTAGTAATAATAGTAGTCGTAGTATAGTTATAGTAATCTAATAGTATAATAGTATAAGAGTGACAATATATACAAGTAGTAGTATGATAGTGGAAGAAGTATAATAGTTGTATAGTAGTAATAATTGTAGATATATAGTAACATGATAGTAATAGTACAGAAGCATCATTTTAACAGTGTAGTAGTAGTGGTAGAAATAATAATCATATAGTAAGGGTATAGCAATAATAATAGTTGTAGTTATATAATATTAGTCATAGTTATTACTATTATATAATTTTCACATGATAGTATAATAGTAATATAGTATTAGCAGTAATAGTAATAGTAAAGTTATAATATTTATATTATATTAGTAGAATAGTATAATAGTAAAATTATACTGCGTATACTAATAGTAGTAGTAGTAGTAGTATTGTAGTAATAGTATTGTAGTAATAGAACAGTGATAGAATTATGGCTGTTGTGATAGCATTGTAGTGGTATAGTAATATAGTATATAGTATTATATCAATAGTAGAGTAATATTATAATGAGAGTATAATAGTAGTATAGTAGCGGTACTAGTATAGTAATGGTAGTAGATATAGTATAGTGGTTATATAATAGCAGTAACAGTATTACATAGTAGTAATAGTAACATAGTAATATTATCATAATAATAAAAAAGTAGTTATTGTCTTACCATAATAGTAGTAGTAGTATACTGATACTATAGTAATAATATACTATACTCCTATTAATAATATTTACCATTATAGTATCTAGTACTACTTATGTACTTTTATAATATTACAATTATACTATTATTATATTATTTTTTACCATTATATTACTATCATATTATAATATTACTAGTATTATCTTATTACTACGGGTACTATTATTACTATTATAGTACAATATTACTAATACTACTACTTCCACAAGTCTAGTATTATTGGTAATATACTACTATTATTTCTACGAGTAGTATTTAATATTGGTATAGTAGTATTAGTAGTGATATATAGTATTAGTACAATGATAGTACAGTAGTAGTATACAAGTATAGTAATAATATAATAGTAGTAGTATATATTAGTACATTAGTAGTAAAGTATTAGTAGTATTATAGAAGTAATTGTAGTAGTAGTATAATAGTATTATAATAGTAGTAATAGTATCAGTGATAGTATAGTAATAATATAATAGTATAATAACAATATAGTAGTAACATAATACTATTATACCACTACTATTATACTATTAATAATACTACAAACACTATGCCACTATTATGCTATAACAATAATTACTATTGCACTACAACTATCATACTACCATACTACTATTGTTTTTCTACTACTATTGCACTATAACTACTATATTAGTATTACTATTTCTTTACTAGTATAATAATACTACTACTAGTATTGCTGCTATTCTAGGACAATTAGATTAGTACTATAATCCTCTAGTACAATTATAATACAGTAATACGGCTATACTTTTATACAATTTTTTTAATACTAGAACTAATATACTATACTACTCTACTACTAATACTATAGTATAATTAGTATACTAATATTATGTTACTACTACTACAATAATATTATATTATAAGAACTAATATTGCTATTACTGCCATTGCTATGGTATTACTTCTATTGCTACCATATTATACTAATACTAATAGTTCTAATACTGGTATATTACTAATATACTACTATTATACCATAATTTTACTACTACTATTATATTACTATTTTTTTGCTATACTACAATGATTATATTAAACTACTATTTCCAGTACAACTACTACTAGAATTCTATCACGACCAGTTCTATTAGTACTATTATAACTGTTACGACTATACTACTATTATTATAATTGTTGCTACAATAAATATACATCTATTATGCTACCACTACAACAACTCTTATATTTGTACTACTATAAAATAACTATTACTAATACAATTCTACTACAATAATTATACTACTACTCTTACTACTATTGTTGGTTATAGAATACTTCCATTACTATTGCTATACTAATACTACTATACTACTATTATATTATAACTACACTATATACTATTATAAGTACTACTATTATATTACTAATAATAATACTGATACTATACTACTATTATACTACAATAACAATTACTACTACAATAACTATTCCACTATTATACTAGTGAACTATTATCCTACTGTTATACTAGTACTATATTATTAATACTATTCCTAAAAATTTACTAATCTGGAACAATGACTACTAATAGTATGCTACCACTATTAGTACTACTAATCTTACAGTACTATTACTATATTATAATTGTACTACTACTTGTACTACATCTACTACCATAATACTTCTATAATAACATTCTATTACTACTATTTATTCTACTATTACTACTATACTAATATATTACTACTATTACTATTGTTATGTTATTCTAATACTAATAATTTTATTAGTACTATACTACTACAACATTATGATTATACTATGACTATATTACTACTTTTCTAATAATACTGCAACTACTATACTATACTATAATTTCAGCTACTATTCTACTACTAATGCTATTATTACTATACTAAAATCATATTGTAATTATAGTACTCCTACAAATATTATACCATTATACTATATTACTATACTGTTGTTACTATGAATACTATTACTACTATTGTTGTTGCTACTATACTATTACCACTACTATTACATAATACTGCTACTATATTACTAGTAGTAATAGCACTATATAACTACTGTTATTATTACTACTACCACAATACTCCAACTACTATACAGTTACTATACCAATTCTCCTATAACTACTATTATTCTTTTGATATATTATTGTACTACTACCACTACTACTATTACAACTAATACTATAACATACTATTACTAATATATGACTACTAGTACTAATACTATACTACTATTATTTTCACTACACATACTGCTACTACTAATTTCTAGTATTATAATATTGCTACTATAACTATTCCTAAATAACTTCTATACTACTATTACAGTTAAACTACTACAACTGTTATATTACTACTACTAATATACTACTACTATACTACAACAATAACTACTGCTGTTGTACTACTACTATTATATTACTATTGCAACTATACTAATACTAGTTCTATATTACTAAAACTGATATACTATTAGTATAATACTACTATACTATTAATATCATTCAACTATTTCTATGCTACAATTATATTAGAATACTAATATAACTACTTATGCTATAACTACTACTATATAACTATACTAATGTTGCTGTCACTATTACTATATTACTACTACTACTATATTACTATTATTTTACAACTACTACTATTATACTACTAATAATACTATAAATACTAATATTACACTTTTACTACTAATATACTACTATTTTTTTACTATCACTAGTACTATACTATTACTACTAGTATTGTAATATAATTGCATTATCATTACTACCATACTACTGCTACTACTTTTTCTATATATTCAAATATAGTAGAAGACTGACTGACTAAGTAAGTTCAAGCCTGCCTTAGGTTTGATTTGATTTGAAAAATTATTGGCAGCCTTGTCTTGTGCTAATCATCTTCAATTAGAGAATAGATAATCTCATTAGTGTGTTGTCAATTAAGTTTGATGTGTTATCGATGACTTTGAGCATATTATAGACTAACCCTAATTAATCTTTGATCCAACCCTAATTAGGTACTTGATGGATTTTGGTTCAAAATTTTAATGGATTTGACTTCTTAATAGGTGCAAGCCCCTGTTCTTAGTTATAAGGAACCTAGCTAATAAAAATAGAGATGCAAAAGAAGAAAACATAAGTTATTGATTTCAGGAAATGTGCACACGGTTTAAGTAAGGGCATACGCTCACATTACAATTCAAGAAATTTAAGTTTACAATCATGAATAACATGAAATAAATAAGGAAATGGAAAAAGCTTGATGCTCACTATTGTCCCACTCATGTGTTCTAGACCATGTTGAACTTGACTTAGATGGATGCTTGATTTGATATTTGGTGGATGTTAATGACTTGGCTTTGATTTCAATGTGTTGTTGACTATCTTGCCTTGTGTTAATTGACCCTATTAAGATCTGGAGTTTTACTGATGATATTTTGTTTGTTATTAGTTGACTTCTATCAATTCTTGACTTCAAAAAATGATTAATGGCCTTATCTTATGCTAATTATTTACAATTTGATAATCAATAGCCTCTTCATGTGTCATCGATTAGGTTTGTAGCATTATTAATGACTTTTGGAGTTGGTTTAGCATTGAAGCATGGCTGATGACTTTAAACACATTATTGACTTACTTCAATTGATAATTGATGGCCTCATTGGCATGTTATCGATTTAGTTTGAGACATCACCAATGACTTTAAGAGTTGTCATAACCAAGCACTGCCAATGGCTTTTGGGGTTGTTTTAGTGTGAAAGTGTGTCTGACAACTTTAAGTGTGTTGTCAGTTGATTTTGTCTGATAATTGACAACTTCATTATCTTGTTGCAATTACTTTTAAGGCATCACCAATGGCTTTTGGGGTTAGCTTAGCCAAGTACCACCAATGGCTTTTGGGATTAGTTTAGCTTTCATGTGTGACCAATAGCTTTTATCATGTTGTCAATTAACTTCGTTCAATAATCGATGGCCTCATTGGCATGTTGTCTACTAAGTTTGAGGCATCACCAACAGCATGTAGACTTGGCTTACCCAAGCGTCACCAACAAATTTTAGGGTTGGTTTAGCTTTGAAGTGTGGTTGATAGCTTTAAGCATGCTGCTAGTTGACTTCGTTTGATAATCAATGGCCTTATTGGCATGTTATTGATTAAGTTTGAGGCTTCAATAATGACTTTTGGGGTTGGCTTAGCCATGTGTTACCAATGGCTTTTTGGGTTTGTTTAGTGTTAAAATATGGATGACAGCTTTAAGTATGATATTGGTTAACTTAGTTTAATAATTGATGACCTCATTGACGTGTTGTCCATTGAGTTTGGGGCATCACCAATAGCTTTTTGAGTTGGCTTAGCTAAGCGTCTTCAATAAATTTTGGGGTTGACTTAATTTAGTGTTTTTCTCAAACTTGTTGTTGAGTACATCAAATAAGAGTTAAATTAAAACTTATTATGAGTTTGAATGTGGTTTGACTTAATTTCAAGTTCTACTTGAACTTATTGTGGTTTAGTTTGATTGTGGTTTGACTTAATTTAGGGCCTTGGAATGAAATTTGACTCAATTTACAGTTCTATTAGAACTTGTTGTGGTTTGGTTTGAATATGATTTGACTCAATTTAGAGTTCTATTTGAACTTGTGGTGGTTGTAGTTTAACTCAGTTTAGAATTCTATTCTAACTTATTATGGTTTACTTCAAATATGGATTGACTCAATTTAGACTTCTATTTAAACATATAATAGTTTAGTTCCAATATGATATGACTCAATTTAGAGTTCCAATTGAATTTGTTGTAATTTAGTTTGAATGTAATTTGACTCTATTTAGAGTTCTGTTCGAACTTGTTTTGGTTAATTTTGAATATGGTTTGACTCAATTTAGAGTTTTATTAAAACTAGTTGTCGTTTAACTATTTGATTCAATCAAATCTCAATTCGAATTTATTCTAGTTTGTCTCAATTAGTCTTCAATATGGATTTGTTTTGATTTAGTTTGAATGTTATTTGACACAATTGGAGTTCAATTCGGACATTCAGACATGTTTTTGATTCCGAATGAACTCGATTCCAACTCGAATTGACCGAGGTTTGTACCAACCACTTGACCCGATTATAGTTGAATTTGAACCTAGGTCATCAATTTTTTTAGTTAAATGGATGACCAATCAGTGTAGCAGTCGACCAACTAACATAGGTGTCAGTTTAGGTTCAATAGAATTAGATGACTGGTTCAAGTATTGATCGTCTAATAGAGAGGATTCTTTTCCTAGTTTATAAGAACTAGACGATTGATTAGGTATCATTCACTTAACAGAAAATCTAGGGTTTGTTGGTTCACTAGAACTGGTCAACTAGTTGAGAGTATCGATCGGTTAGGAGAACTTTGCTAGTTATGCTTGAGTTTGACCAGTCGGTGAGCTAGTAGAGTACTTTTTACTTGTTTGGATTAGTTTCAATCCATTTGTATTTATCCATTCAAGTTTATTTTGTGCTTTGTTTGAGTCACTTTGCTTTGTTTTATTTGTTTTAGCCAAAGTAACTTGAGTTCAATGTAGTTGAGCCATTTAAACAAGTTATATTTATTAGTTTTATTTTGGTTTGAGAGTCCTCTGACAATTATAATGAGTTTGGGTGAGCCTGCAAGTAGACTTTAAGTTGCTTTGGCTTTTAGGCTGCCTATAGCCTGGTCATTGGTTGATTTAGACTTCCAAATAAATCTTTTGGCTATTCTTCAATTGATTAAACTTTTGGACGTGCCTACAAGCTTGCTTTCAATAAGAATTCAATTTTCAAATGAGCTCGTAGGCTAACTCTAAACTGATTGGACTTTCAGGCGAGCCCCGTAAACTGACCTTTCTTTTAAATAGACTTTAAAGTAAGCTCGCAAACTAACTTTTAGTTCAAATTGGCCACTATTGTATAATAATTATTATTATTACTACTACTATTACTATTAATGCTATGATACTATTATATAACTACTCTGATTACCACTACTATACAACTATTATACAATTTACAACTACTATACTACTACAACTACCAGTATTCTTACTACAATATGAATATTTTAATGCTGCTATACTAATACTACAACTTTTGTTACAATACGAGTATATTATGGCTACTACTACAACTATTATACTATTACTTCTACTAATAGTACAAGTACCATGCTATACTACTAGTATAATACCGTATCATACTACTATAATATAACTATATTATACTAATATACTATACTTTTATACTACTACTATTATTATACAATAACTATACTAATACTACATCCACTATATTTCTAGTATACTATATCACTACCTCGACGACTACTGATATAATACTGCTACTATTACTACTACTATGTAACTATTATAGTAATACTACTGTTACTATACTACTACTATCCTAAACTACAACTACTATTAGTATTATTATAATACAACTATTGTTAGTACTACTTAACTATATTAGTGCTATACTAAAATACTATGTTATTATGCTACTATTACTACTATAGTATTATACTATACTACTATACTACCACTACTACTATACTACTACCGTAATAGTATCACTACTACTATAATACTACTATAGTATACTACTATGCTACTCTAGTAGTATTAGTAGTATACTTATACTATTCACTACTGCTATGCTACTAATACTACACTTATACTATAATTATACTATTGATACAAATTTTTTTGAGTAAGTGGGATTTACCACTAAAGCTATACTTTAAGCAAGGTTCAAATCAACATCCTCTCACATAGAAAAGGTTAGTATAACCACCAAGCTATACTACTAAACTACTGTTACTATAATACAACTATGGTGACAACAATAACTACTACTACTATACTAGTACTATTAAAATACTACAACTATTATACTAAGACTACTATTAGTACTACAAATGCTACTACTACTACACTACTGCTAATACTATTATATTATTATTAGTACTACTATTATACTATAGAACTTTTGTGCTATTACTGCTATACTACTACTACTACTGTACTATTACTATTACTACTATATTATTGCTACAAATACTATTATTATACTATATTAATACTGTACTATTACTAGAATACTATACTACTATAGTACTACTACCACGCGACTACTATACTACCATTATACTAGCACATTATTAATGTTACCACTACTACTACCATAATGTAATACTCACACTTTAGTACTACTAATATACTATCACACTATTGATTTACTACTAATAGTACTATTATTATACTATAATTGTACTACTAATATATTACTACTATACCAATACCATAACTATTACTACTTTTAGAAGTATATTTCTACTATACTACTACAATACTACTACTACTATACTAGTACTATTGCAAGAACTACTATACTATAATATTACTACTATAATATTAAAGCTATACTACAACTATTACTGTCAGTAATTTTACTATGCTATGAGTATACTACTACTATACAACTCCTACTACAATACTATAAGGCTAGTACTAATACTGTTAGTGTTACTACTATTGTACTACTAATATGTTAATATTGTATTACTATATTTCTAGTATAATAATATACCACTACTACTATACTACTACTACTGTCACTAGATTACTACTACAACTACTATTACTATATTAATACTACTACTAGCATTATTATACTACTATTACACTGCTACATAGTGCTACTATAATATTAGTATACTACTAGTATTATTACTGCTATTACGACTATATTTCTATTATTGTACTACTACTACTATTATACCATTATAATATACTACTATTATAGGTGACTATTTTAGTACTATACTACAATATCATTCTACGAAAATATACTAGTATACTTCTACTACTACAATACTGCTAATATACTGCTACTATACTACCACTACTATCAATATAGAATTACCTCTTATACTAGTGCTACTACTATACTATAGTACTAGTACTACTGTACTACTATACTATACTTTTATACTACTACTATACTATCACTACTATGCTAATCCATACTACTACTATAACTATATTGCTATTATAATAACATACTACCACTATAACATTACTGCGATACTATACTGCTAAAACTACTACTGCTATTAGCACTAACAGTATACTATATTACTATTATACCAATAATAATACTACTCCTACTACTACTCTAACAACTACCACAAGTACTACTCCTCCTACTACTGCTGCTAGTATAACTACAACTACTATTATTGCTGCAACTACTGCTACTACTACTTTTTCTATAACTACTATTGCTACTACTACTGTTACACCATTGGTACACCACCACTACTACTACTTTTACTACTACTACTACTACTACTACTACAACTATTAGTACAACAACTATTGCTGCTACTACTGGAACAACTACTACTACTACTCTTGCTAATACTACTACTACTATTGTGGCAACTTCTGTTGCTACAACTAGTATTGCTACTACTACTGCTCCTACGATAACTATTACTGCTACTCCTACAACTAGTACTACTACTACTACCACTGCTACACCTACCACAATTATAAATACTACTACAACTTATTCTACTACTACTAAAACTCTGACTACCACAAATTCTACTACTACTGTTGCTGCTGTTGCTGCTACTACTACAACTCATATTACATCAACTCCTACTAATGCTTCTGCAACTACTACTATTCCCTCTACTGCTACTATTACTGCTACAACTTCGGCTATACCTACTAAAACTACTACTACTACTACTGCTCCTCCTACTGTTAGTACTACTACTGCTGCTACTATTCCACCTATTACAACAACTACTATTACAACTACTATAAATACTACTGCTGCTGCAGCCACTACCATGGCAACCACTACCACTAATAATACTTGTTCTACTACTACTATTACTGCTAATATTGCTACTGCTTCTGCCACTACTATTATTACTATTGCTACTACTGCTTCTACTACTACTACCATTACTACTACTACCTCTGCTATTATTATTACCACTACTTTTATAGCGATTAGTACTACTACTACTGCTGCTTCTTCTACTATTCCTATTAATACTACTACTACAAGTGCTACTACTGCTACAGCTACTGCTCCAATTACTACTACAGTTACTTCTGCTACTATTACTACTATTACTACTACTTCCACTACTACTACTACTCCTACTTCCACTATTATTACTACAACGATTACTCCTACAAATAATGCTACTTATGCTACTACTACAAATACTAAAACTTCTCCTATTACTATCGCTACTACTCCTTCTTCTACTACTACTGCTACTACTATTGCTACTACTACTGCTGCTACTTCCACCACTACTACTATTGTCACTACTACTTCTATTGCCACTACTACTACTCCACTACTCCTACTATTACTACTAGTACAAATACTACTCTTTCTACTACTACAACTACTTATACTACTATTACTACTACCACTATTATTGTTGTTCCTACTGTTACAACAACAACTACTACTACTACTACTACTCCTCCTTCTTCTACTACTATTGCTACTACTGCTTCAAGTAGTACTTCTACTACAACCTCTACTACTACTACAACTTCTACTACTACTACACTACTACTACTACGACTACTACAACTACTACTACTCCTACACCAAGTCCAACTACTTCTACTACAAAAAAACTACAACTACTTCTACTACAACAATAACAACAACAACAACAACAACAACTACTACTACTACTACTACTACTATGGCTGCTACTGCTACTACTACTACTACTATAGTGACAACTACTACTACTAATAATGCTACTGCTACTCTTACAATGACAAATGCTACAGCAACCACTACTTTTACCACTACCACTACTAGTACTGCTAGTACTACTAGTACTACTACTACAACTGCAATTACTACTACTACTACTACTGTTGCTACTACTATTGCGGCCTCTACTACCACTACTACTACTTCTACTACGACTGCTACTACTATTGCTACTATAGCAACAACTATAATTACGGAAACTAGAACTACAATAGCTACTTTTACTACTACTACCACTACTACTACTACTACTACTACTTTTAATACTACAACTAATACAAGTACTACTGTTGCTACTTCTACTGCTGCTACTACCACTACTACTTTTATTGCTGCTACTATTTCTGCTACTCCACTACTGCTACTCCTACTACAACTACTACTTTGTCAACTACTACAACAACTACTACTCCTACAATTGCTACTACTACAACTACAGCTACTAATACAACTAGTACTACTACTATTTTTGTACATCTACTACTACTGCTGCTACAATTGCACTAATACTACTACTACTTCTACTACTACTGCTACCACTGCTGCTAATATTACCACAACTTATCTTGCAACTACTACTATTGGTATAACTACTACTTCTACTAATACTACTAGTACTGCAACTACTGCTGCTGCTACCACCATGACTACAACTAATATTGCTAGTCTTACTACAACTACTATTACTGCAACTACTCTACTTCTCCAAGTACTACTACTACTGCTACTACTTCTCCTTCAACAACAACTACTACTACAACTAATACTCTTACTACTGTTATGACGACTATTACTGTGAGAACTGCTAGAACTGTGGCTACTGCTACTACTACTACTGTTACTAGTGCTGCAGCTACAACTACTTCTGCTGTGCTACTACTACATCTACTACAATTACGACAATGCTGTTACTGCTACTACTCTACTACCAACAACATTAGTACAACATTGACTACTACTACTATTACTGCCACTGCTACTATTACTACGACTACTACTCCTACTGCTATTACTTATGCTACTACGACTACGACTACTACTACTGATACTACTTCTTCTTCTGCTGCTGCTACTACTACTACTACTACAACTACCACCACTGCACCTACTGCTAATACTATTGCTACAACTACTACAACTACTACTACTGCCATAACAACTACCACTACTACTACTGCAACTACTATAACCACTACTATGACTACAACAACAACTACAACAACAACAATAACTACTACTACTATGTCAACAACAACAACAACAACAACTACTACTACCATTACTTATGCTACCAATCCTAGTACTACTATTACTACTATTACTTATCTTATTACTACTACTACTGCAACAACTACTACAGCTACTACTACTACTAATACAACAACTGCTACTACCACTACTACAACTACAACTACAGCTCTACCACTACTAGTACTACTTCAACTAGTATGGTTGCTCTATTGCTACCACTACTACTGCTGCTACTCCTGCAGCTATTACTACTACTACTACTACTACAGTAACTGCTATTGCTATTACTACTACTACTAGTACTACTACGACTACTACTATTGCTGCTGCTACTAATTCTGCTGCAACTACTACTAGTACTACTACCACTGCTACTACTAGCGCTACTGCTACTACTCTATTACCACTAATACTACTACTACTACCAATACTACAACACATACTACTACTACTACTATTATGGCTATGAATACTACTACTACTACTACTACTACATCTGCTAGTACTACTTTTCCTCCTGCTACTACTACTACTTCTCCTCCTCCTCGTCCTACTACTACTGCTACTAATGGAACACCGCTACTACTTTTACTGTGAATACTACTTCTACTATCACTACTACTACTAACACAATTGCCATTGCGACTATGACTAAAACTTTTGCTACTACTAATGCTCCTATTACTACACTTCTGCTGCTGCTGCTTCTACTGCTACTACTACTGCTACAACTAGTACTACTGCTACAACCGCTACGGCTACTGCTACTGATACTGCTACTACTACTAATACTATTGCTACTACTACTGGGGCTACTAGTACTACCACTACTACTACTACTTGTATTATTAGTACTACTGCAACTACTACTTCTTCTACTACTATCACTACTACAACAACTACTTCTACCACCATCGCTGTTACTAGTACTATTACTGCTACCACTACTACGACTGCTACTACAGCTACTTCAACTACTGTTGCTACTACTACTATGACTACTACTTCTATGACAGCAAGAACAACAAAAACTACAACAACGATGGCTACTACTGGTACTACTGGCACTACTAGTAGTAATACTACTACTACTTCTGCTACTAGTGCTACTATTTCTAGTGCTAATACTACTGCTACTACTACTTCTACTACTACTACTCCTACTACTACTACTGTTACTACTACTACTACTAGTACTGCTACTGTGACTACTGTTACTACTACGGTTGTCACTTCCGCCGCTACTACTTTGACTATTACTACAACTACAATAACTACTACTACTACTACTACAACAACTGCTGCTACTGCTACTACTACAACTTCTGCAACTACTACTACTGCTACTACTACCACTTCTGTTACTACTCCTTCTACTACAAACACTAATATTACAACCACTACAACTACTACTACTACCGCCATTGCTACTATCGCTACTATTACTTCTACTACTGCTGCAACTACTACTACTACTACTACTACAACTACTACTACCATTACTATTAGTACTGCTTCCGCTACAACTACTTGTACGACTACTACTACCACCACTACTTCTACTACAACAACTCCTACTACTACCACTACCACAACTTCTTCTACTATCGCTATTAGTGCTATTGCTACTGCTACTATTATTGCTACTACTGCTGCTTCTAGTTCTACTACTACTAGTAGTACTACACTACTAGTACTACAACTGCTGCTCCTGCTTCGGCTATGAATACTTTAACAACTACTACTAAAGCTATTGCTACTGCTTCTACTACCACTACTAGTAGTAGTATTACACTATCGGTACTATTACTTTTGTTGTTGTTACTGCTATTACTACTACTACAAGAACTACTACAGCTACTACTACTACAACAAATACTGCTACGACTACTACAACTATAGCGGCTACAACTGCAACTACTTCTAGTGTTACTACTGTTGTTGCTCCTAGGACTAATATTTTTGCAACTACTGCTACTACTACTACTACTTCTACTACCACATCTACTGCTGCTAGAAGTACTACTGTTACTACGACCACTATGACTACTACACCTGCGGCGACAACTACTACTACCACTACTGCTGCTGCTACAGCTGTTGGTAGTACTACTACCACTACAACTACTACTGCTACAACAACTACTAGTCTTACCACAACTACTACTATTACTACTACTACTACAACAACAACAACTACAACTACAACTACTAGTGCTACTACTACAACAACTACTGCTGCTGTTGCTACTACTACTACTACGATTGCAATTACTACAACTACTGCTGCTACTACTACTACTATTACTTCTACTGCTACTACCACTATTACTACTACTACTACTACTACTACCACAACTACTATGAATACTACTACTACTACTACTATTACTACTACTACTACTATTGCGGGTACTACTATAACAACTGCTACTGCTACTACTACATCAGCTACTTCTACTTCTCCTGCTTCTACTGTTGCTGCTACTTCTTCTTCTGCAATTACTATGGCTATTACCACTACTACTGCTACAACTGCTGCTGCTGCTACCACTAATACTACTGCTACTATTACTACTACTACTACTATGGCTGTTGTTGCTGCTACTACTGCTACTAGTACTACTACTACTACTGCTACTAGTGCAACTACTATATCTTCTGTTTCTACTATTGCTAGTTCTACTACATCTATTACTACTGCATTTACAACAACAATAACTACTACTACAATAGCGACTACTAATATTGTTACTACTACAACTACTACTATTTTCACCACATCACCATTGCTACTCCTACTGCAACCACTACTACTATTACTTCTACTACTAGTACTGCAACTACTGCTACTCCTACTACATATCACACTACTACTACTGCTACTACTAGTGCTATTATTTGTATAGCTACTACTATTAGTACTACTACAAATACTATTATGGTTATTGCTTCCACAACTACTCCTAAAACTGCTAATACTACTAATACTACATTTATTACAACAACAACAACTACTACTGCTGCTACTACTATTACTGCTACTACTGCTGTTGCTACTATTGCTCCTACTGCAACTAATACTGCTACTACCACTACTACTGCTATTGTCGCTCTCATAACTGCTACTTCCACTACTTCTACCACTGGTACTACTAATGGTACTATAGGAACTACTAGTACTGCAATTCTTAGTACTACTATTACTACTACAGCGGCTACTACTAATACTACTTCTACTATGATAACTACTGCAACTCCTACTAATACTACTGCTGCGGCTACTACTACTTCTACAACTAGTATTACTGCTACTATTATTAACTCTACTACCGCTACTGCTACTACTATTAACTCTGCTACCGCTACTACTACTACTACTTCTGCTACTGCTACTATTACTACTACTACTTCTAATGCTATTACTCCTTCGACTACTATCACAGCTATGACTACTACGATCGATTTTACTGCTACTAATACTGCTACTACTCCAAATACTTTTGCTGCTACTATTACTACTTTTGCTACTATTGCAACTACAACAATTGCTAATACTTCCATAACTACTACTTATCCAAATGTGACTGCTACCGCTACTACTACTGGTACTGCTACTGCTGCTACTATTACTACTCTCACTACACTGCTACTATTACTACTATTACCACTGCGACTTCTCCTACTACCAATACTGCTACTGCTACTGCTACTGCTGCCACTACTACTACCACTGCATCTACTACAGCCACTACTACTACTGCTTGTACTAGAACTGCTACTACCACTACTACAACTTGTACTACTACTGCTATTTCTACAACTCGTACTACTATTACTACAATTGGTGTAACTATTGCTACTGTAGCTACTACTGCGACTACTATTGTTAATACTGCTATTACAACTGCTGCTACCACTGCTGCTGCTACTACTACTATTACTACTGCTACTTCTAACACTACGGCTATTACTACAACTTCTACTACTACAACCACCATCGCTACTATTGTTGTTGTTGTTGCCGCTAATATTACTACTACTACTTCTCTTACTACTACTAATACTCATTTACTACTACTACTACTACTACAATTGCCACTACTTCTTCTTCTACTACTACTGCAATAATTGCTACTACTGTTCCTACTACTGCTACTATTACTACTTCTGTTAAAACCACTACTACTACCTCTACTACCACTACTACAACTTCTTTTATTATTACTACTACTGCTACTACTGTTACTTCTACTACTATCACCACTACAACTACAACCTCTATTATTATCACCGGTACTACTACTATTACTGCACCACTACTATGACTGTTACTACTGCTACTATTGCTCCAACTACTACTATTTCGAGTAATACAACTACTAGTCCCACTACTTCTGCTACTACTAGTACTACTAATGCTACTACTACTACTACTTCTCCTACTACTACTACTGCAGCTACAACTGGTACTACTACTACTGCTAATACTACTACTAAGACTACTGTTACAACTACTGCTGCTACTTCTGCTGCTACTACTACTATTACTACAACTACAACATCTACTACTACTACTAGAACTACTGCTACAGCTACTACTACTACAACTACCAATATAACGAATAATACTACTACTTCTACTTCTACTACAACAACTACTACTACTGCTACGACCACTACAACAAATACTAATATAACAACTACTACAACTGCCACTACTACCACCACTACTACTACAGCTACAATTATTTCAACTACTACAACTGTTAAAACTACTACCTCTACTATAAGTACAACTACCACTACATCTACTAGAACAACTCCTACTACTACCCCTACTTCAACTACAACCACTACTACAACTACTTCTACTACTGCTATTGCTACTTCTGCTACTTCCACTACTACTGCTACTACTAGTAGTACTGCTACAACTACTGCTATTAGTTCTACGACTACTGCTAGCACAACACTACTAGTACTACTGCTACTGCTAATATTGCTACTTCTAATACTACTAGTACTACACTATTGGTACTGCTACTTTTGCTGCTACTGCTGCTACAACAACAACTACTATTACTACTACTGCTGCTACTACTACAACAGCTACTGCCACTACTACAGCTGCTACAGCTACAACAATCATTTCTACTACTAGTACTACTATTTTTGCTACTCCTGCTAATACTACTGTTGCTGCAACTACTACTACTACTATAACTACCGTTACTATGACTCATAATGCTTCTATAGCTGCTGTTGCTGCTACTACCACTACTACTACTATTACAAATGCGAGTACAGTCCCTGCTTCTACTACTTCCACCATAGCTACTTCTACAAATAATACTATGACTGCTACTACAACTACTACTACTCCCAATACTTCTACTACTACCACTACTACTCCTACTACGACAACTACTGTTACTACTATTACTACTACTATTACTAAGAGTGCTGCTATTGCTGCTGCCATTACTACTACTATTACTACAAATGTGAGTACTATTATTACCACTACTACTGCTACTACTACTACTATTCCTGCTACTACTACACCTACTACTACTCCCACTCCTATTCCCTACTCCTACCACTGTTCATACAACTACTACTACAACTTCCACTACTACTACCGCTCCTATTAATACTACTACTACTACTACTACCACTATTATTACTACTGGTACTATTACTACTACTACTACTACTACTACTACTGCTGCTGCTGCTACTACTACTACTGCTACTACTACGACGACTACTGCTGCTTCTACTCCTTCCACTACGACTACTATGATTACTACTACTAATATAACTACTATTACTACAACTACTACTACCCATACTACTACTCCTCCTCCTCCTCCTAATACTCCAACTACAACTACCACTACACTGCTACTACAGGTATGACCACTGCTGCTACCATAACTACTACATCTACTACTACTACTACTACTACACTACTACTGCTACTACTACTACTACCAAAACTACTACTACTACTACTACTACTACTACTACTACCACTGCTACTACTACTACTATTTCTACTACTACTGCTACTATTACTCCTAATACTCCAACTACAACTACAACAACAACTACTACTACTACCACCGCTACTACTACTTCTTCTACTACAACAACAACAACTACTACTACTACGATTATAACCACTACTACCACTATTACTACTACTCCTAATACAACTACTACAACAACTACCACTACAAATACCACAACAACAACAACAACAACTACTACTACTACTACTGCTACTACTTTTACTACTACCATCACCAACAATACAACTACTACTACATCAATAACAACAATAGCTACCCCAACTACTACTTCTCCTATCACAATAACAGCTGCTACTATTTCTCCTACTTCTACTACTACTTCTGCTATTACACCTACTACCATAACTATTGCTACAACTGCTATAGCTACTATAACTAATACTTCTAGTGTTGTTGTTGTTGTTGTTGTTGTAGCTACTACTACTATTTCTACACCTACTTCTACTACAACTAATGTTACTATAACAGTTGTTGTTGTTGCTACTACTACTACTACTAGTACTACCACCACCACTACTACTACAACCACCACCACCACCAACACTGCTACTAGTACTATGACTACTACGACTACTACTACCACTACTACCACTACTACTACTTCTACTACGACTACTACCACTACAACAACAACAACTGCTACTATTACTACTACTACTACTACTACCACCACCACCACCACCACCACCACCACCACTACTACCACTACTCCCCCTCCTACCACTCCTACTACTACTACAACAACTACTACTGTGACTACTACAACTACAACAACTACTACTACTACGACTACTGCTATTGCTGCCCATTACTACTACTACTGCTACTATTACTACTATTACTACTACTACTATTACTACTACTACTACTACTCCTCCTCCTGCTACTACTACTACTACAACTACAACTACTACTAATACTACTACTACTACTACTACTTCCACTACTACTACTTCTACTACTACTACGATGACAACGACAACAACTACTACTACAACAACAACAACTTTTGTAATAACTACAACAGCCAGTACTACTACTGCTGTTGCTGCTACTTCTACTACTACTACTTCTCCTATTACTACCAACACAACTACATATACTACCACTACTACTACTACTACTATTATCACCTCTACTTCTTCTTCTACTACTACTGCTACCACTACTACTTCTACTACTACGACTACTTATACTAGAACCACAACAACTAGTACTCCTCCTCCTACTACTACTACTAGTATTACTACTGCCACTACTACTGCTACTGCTGCTGCACTTACTCTTGCTACTACTATTATTACTGCCACTACTACTGCAACTACTGCTACTACCACTACTACGTCTACATCCATTACTACGACCCTTGCCACAACTGCTACTACTACTTCTACCACCACTACTATTTCTACTACTACTACTACTACCACTACTGCTACTAATACTGCTACTTTTACTAATACTACTACCACTACTAATATTGCTACTACTACTGCTACGTCTACTAATACTACCATTACTACCTCTACTACCACTTCTACTACTACCAGTACTGCTATTTTGTGTCCTCCTACTACTACAACTGCAACAACCACGATAGTTACTACTCCAACTTCTACTACTACAAGTTGTACTAGTACTAGTACTACTACTACTTCTACTAGTGCTAATACTACTACCTCACCTACCACTACTATTACTACTCCCACTACTACTATTACTACTTCTAGTAGTACTATTGCTACTACCACTACTACTACTACTTCTAATAGAACTAGTACATCTATTATTTCTATATCTACTATTACTGCAATAGCTGCTACTATTACTACTACTACTACTCTTACTTAAACTACAATAATAACAACTACTACTACCGCAGCTACTACCACCACCACCACCACCACCACCACTAGGTCCGCTACTACTGGAACTGCTACTACCACGACTACTTCTACTAACCGAACTACTGCTACTACTACTACTATTCATACTACTGCCACTACTACTAGCACTACTACTTCTATTACTAATACAAGTACTACTACTACTACTACTACTACTACTACTAATTACTAATGTTATTACCACTCCAACTACTGCTACTGCTGCTTCCACTACTACTACTCTTGCTACTACTTCTACAACTTTTACAACTACTATGGCTACTACTGCTACTACTACAACTATTGCTACTACTTCTACTACTGCAACTACTCCTCCTACTACTACTACAACTATAGTGACAATAACAACAACAACTACTACAACTTCTTCTATTACTATTAGTACTGCTTCCCCTCCTACTACTACTACACCAATACTACCACTACTGCTACTACTACCACTAAACCTACTTCTATTACTACTCCTTTTAATGCTACTATTGATACTACTATGATAACTGTGATTACTACTGCTCCATCTACTACTGCTTCTTCTGTTAATACTACAACAACTATTACTCCAGCTACTACTCATACTACAACTACTCCCACTACTTCTACTACTACTACTACTACTAGTACTACTAAAACTCATACTACTACTACTCCCACTACTTCTACTACTACTACTAGTACTACTAAAATTGCTACTCCGACTTCTACTACTAATAAAACTATTACTACTACTCCAATTGCTAACACTACTGCTACTGCTACTACAACTACAACTATTACTGCTCCCACTACTTCTACTACTACTACTGCTCGCACTTTTGGTGTTCCCACTACTGGTACTACTACTACAATGGCTACTACTACTGCTACTACTGCCACTACTACTATTGCTGCAATTGCTGCTACCATGGCTACTATTACAACTACTACTTCCACTACTACTGCTACTACTACTAGTAGTATTACTACTACTTCTATTGCTGCTACCGCTGCTACTACTGCTACTACCACTAATACTACTACTACTACTGCAACTACTACTACTGCTAATACTACTACTACTACTACTACTACTGCGACTACAACTACTGCTACAACAACTACAACTACTACTACTTGTACTACGACTGCTACTAATGTTGCTGAACTACAAGAATAACAACTAGTACTGCTGCTGCTACTACTTCTACTGCTTATTCTGCTACTACTACTACTACTACAAATAGAACAATTTTCGCTACTATTACTACTGGGACGACTACTTCTACGACTACTACTGCTAATGCTACTACTACTGCTACTAGTGCTACTACTTCTGCTACAATTGCAACAACTGCTACTACTGCCACTACAACTACTACTACTAGGACCACTACTACAACTATTGCTGCGATTGAAACTACTACTACTACAACTACAACTACAACTACAGCTGCTACTACTACTTCTACTACTAACACTACTACTGCTGCTGCTGCTGCTACTACTACGGCTCCTGCTACTACTAGTACTGTGGCTGCGGCTACTCAACATCTCCTTCTATGACTACGATTGGTACTTAAACTGCTACTGCTGCTGTTGTTGCTACTACTGATACTACTACTACTACTGCTACTGCTACTACACCTAGAATTACAATTACTAATACTACTACGACTACTATCACGGCTGCTGCTGCTACTCCTACTACTACTACTACTAAAATGACTACTACTGTTGTTACCAATACTGCTGTTACTACTACTACTGCAACTACTGGTACTACCGCATCTACTCTAACAACTAGCACTACCATAACTACTACTAGTTCAACAGCTACTACAACTTACACAACTGCTACAACTGTTACTACTATTACTACTACTATAGTTGCTGCTACTACTACTATTACTACAGCTACGGTTGCTACTACTACTACTACTACAGCTACCATTGCTACTACTACAGCTGATAGTACAATAACTACTACTACCACAATGACAACAACAACAACTACTACTAGTACTACTGCAACTACTACTACTACTATTGCTACTAATGCAACTACTAGTCTTGCTAGTACGGCTACTACTACTACTGCTACTGCTACTACTAGAACTACTACGACAACTCCTACTACTACTACCACTACTACAGCTACTGCTACTACTACTACTACTATTACTACCACTTGCACTACTACTTCTAGTACGACTACTACTACTATCACTGCAACTAATACTATTGTAGTTAAGGTCGCTACTCCTAATTCTATTGCTACTTCAACTACAACTACTACACTAAGTACTACTAATACAACAACTACTGCTGCTACTATTATTATTATTACTACTACTACTACTAGTACTACTACTACTATTATTACAACAACAACAACTACTACAACTACTACTACTACTATGACTACTACTACTAGTACTACTGCTGTTATTGCAGTTGCTGTACTTCCACTATGACTACTACTCCTGCTACTACTACCACTACTACTCCTACTCCTACTTCTACTTCTACTTCTACTCCTGCTACTACTGCTACTACTACTATGACACCTACTACTGATGTGGCAACTACTTCGGTAACTGCTACTACTACTACTACTCAGACAGCAACTGCTACAACTACTACAACTACTACCCATATTACTACCACTACAACTACTACTACTTTTACTATAGCTACTTCTACTACTAGTACATCTACAACTACTACTACTCCTTTTACGACTCCTACTACTACTACCTCTACTACTACTAATATTGTTGCTCCTACTCCTACTACTATTACTACTACTACTACTACTCCAACTCCAACAACTACTACAACTACTATTTCTTCTACTAGTACTGCTGCCACTCCTAATACTTCTACTACTATAGCTACTACTACTCCTACTCCAACTCGTACTACAACTACTGCTATTACTACTATTACTAATACTACGACTACTACAACTACAACTACTAATACTAATCTCGCTATTGTTGCTGCGATGACTTCTACTACTACTACTACTACCACAACTACTACTACTACAACAACTACTACTAATACTAATATTACTACTACTGCTGCTACAACTACTACACCTCTTACTGCTGTTACGACTACTTCCACAATTGCTACAAGAACTACCACTAATGGAGAAATTGCTACTGCAACTACCACTATAACTCCTATTACTACCACTACTACAACAACAACAACTGTTGCTGCTGCTACTATTGCTAATACTACTCCTTCAATTAGTTGTACAACAGCAACGACTACTACTCCTACTACTGCTACTACTACTACTACTATTCCTAGTCCTACTCCTACTAGTACTACTACTACTACTTCCATTACTACTGCCACTATGGCTAGTACTACTCCTACTCGAACGCCCATTGCAACTACTACTCCTACTCCTACTACCACTACTACTCCTACTCCTACTCCTACTACTACTCCGACTACTAATACTATTACGACACCTACTACTGATGTGACAACTACTTCAGCAACTGCTACTACTACTACTACTCATATATCAGTTGCTACTACTACTACAACTACTACCCCAATTACTACCACTACAACAACTACTATTATTACTATTACTACTTTTACTACAACTATTTCTACTACAAATACATCTACAACTACTACTACTCCTTCTACTACTGCTACTACTACTGATACTTCTGTGACCAGTACTTCTACTGCTATTATTACTATTACTACTACTACTACTATTACATCAAATACTACTATTACTGTTACTACTTTTACTACCACTACTACTTGTACTAGTACCAGTACTATGACTACAACTCCTACAATTACTGCTACTGCTTCTACTACTACAACAACAATAACTACTACTACTACTGTTGCTGATGTTGCTTCGGCGGCTGCTACTACTACTGCTGCAACTATTGCTTTCGCTACTAATACTATTCTCACTAGTACTACTACTCGTGCTACTACAACAAGTCCTAACACTCCTACTACCACTACTAATGTCGCCGCCATTATGACTCTACTACTGCTATTGCAACTGCTGCTGCTACTATTACTACTGCCGTTACTACTACAACTATCACTACTACTACTTCTACTACTACTAAAACTAATATTACTAATACTACTACTGCAACTACTACTGCAACTACAACTCCTACTACAATTGCTACTACTTCTACGACAACTAAAAAACCTTCTACCACTGCTACTACTACAATTATTGTCGCTAGTGCGACTACTACTACTACTACTTCCACTACTACTACTACTCTAGCTAGTACTACTACTACTACAACTAGTAGTACTGCTACTACTGCTGCTACTGCCAATATGACTATTGCTCCTTGTATAGAGACAACAAGAATAATTACTACTACTTCTACTATTACAACTACTACTGCAGCTACTCCTACTACTGCCACTACTACTGCTGCTGCTACTACAACTAGTACTACTACTACTAATACTACTACTAATGCTACTACTACTACTTCTACTACTACTACCATTGCTGCTACTACTACTAGTACTACAACTACAACTGCTACTATGACTACTACAACTATTACAACTACTATGACTACGCAACTGCCACAACCACTACTATGGCTACTGTCATTTCTACTACTACAACCACTATTGCTACTACTACTACCTAGACTATTTCTACGACTACTACTACTAGTACTACTGCTACTACTGCTTCTACTACTACTGCTACTCCTACAACTACCAGTTCAACCACTACTACTATTACTGCTACTACTTCTACTACTACTACAATTACAACTATTTCGACTACTGCTACTACTACTACTATTACTACTACTTCTACAACTACGGCTAATACAACTACTTCTACTAATGCTACTACTACTACTATAATTACTCATGCTGCACCTACTAGTGCCATAGTTACTGCTACTGCTACTACTACAAATACTAATACCATTGCTACTGCTGGAGCAACTACTACTCAAGCCACCACCACTACCACAACTACTACGGTAACAACTACTACTACTACGAATACTACTACTACTACTTGCACTACAATAACAACTACCAATACTACAACTACTCTAGCTAGTACTACTGTTTGACTACTACTACTACCACTGCTACAACATCAACAACAATAACTACTACTAGTACAACAACTTCTACACTTATTACTATAGCTACTGCTGCTGCTACTACTACTGCTGTTGTTGCTGCTGCTACAATTGCTACTATTGCTGCTACAACTACTGCTACTACTGCTTCTGCTTCTACAACTTATAATACTGCAACTGCTACTGCTACTACAACTACAATAACAACAACTACTACAACTGCTACAACTTATCATACTACTACTACAACTACAACAACTACTACTGCTATGACTACTACAACTATAACAACTTCTACTGCTACTACAACTACTACCATTCCTCCTCCTACTAGTGCTACTACTACTACCACTATTGACACTACTACTACTGCTACTACTACTACATCCACCACTACTACTTGAACTACTACTTCTACTACTACTACAACAACTACTACTACTACAGCTACTGCTATCATTGTTGCTGCTACAACTGTTGTTACTACTGCTACTTCTTCTACTACTACTACTACTACTACTACTACAATTATTACTATGACTACTACTACTACTACAACTACTACTTTTGCTACTTCTTCTTCTTCTTCTTCTACTACTACTACGCCTACTACAACAACAACAACAACTACTACTACTACCTCAACTTTAATTACAACTACTACAACTACTACTATTACTTCTTCTACTACTACCACTGCTACCACAGCTACTACTACCACTGCCACTACTGCTCCTGCTACTACTAATTCTACCACTGCCACTACTGCTACTACTATTACCACTACTATTGCTACTACTGCTACTTCAATGGCTGCCACCACTACTAGTACAACAACAACTCCTCCTCCTCCTCCTCCTCCTCCTCCTACTACTACTACTGCTGCTACTACTACACTATTACTTCTCCTACTTCCACTATTGCTATTGCTACTACTACTACTACTGCTACTACTAGTACGATTGGTACTATGCCTACTACTGCCACCACTACTACTACTACTGCTACTGCTACTACCGTTTCTACTATTACAACAACAACTACTACTACTACGACCTCTTCTACAACTATTACTTCTGCTAGTACTGTTGCTGCTTCAGCTACAGCGACTACTACTACCACTACTACTTCTAGTACCACCAGTACTTGTACTTCTACAGTTATTACAACTATTTTTACTACTAATACAACTGCTAGTACAATAACTTCTACTGTTACTACTACAAGCACTGCTTCAACCACAACTACTACTACTACTACTGTAGTTAATGCTACTGCTACTACTGCTATTAGAACTGCTACTACTACTGTAACAACTACTACCATTACAACTACTAAAACTACTACTGCTACTACTACAACTACTACAACTACTACTACTATGACTACTACTATTATAATAACTTCTACTACTACTACTACTAGTACTACTATTACTCCTTCTACTACTCGTACAACTACTATAATTATTGCTACTTCTACTATTATTTTTACTTTGTAAACTACTACTACTACTACTACTACCACTACATCTACCACCACTATTACTACTGCCACTTCTATTACTTCTTCTACAACTGCTACTACTGCTACTACTACAACGACAACTAAAGCTCCAATGCTACTACTACAGTTGCCTCAGCTATGACCATAATTATTTCTACTACTAATACAACTACCAGTACAACTATTACTTTTACTTGTGCTACTATTACATCTATTATTACAACAACTACGACTACTATTATTGCTATGACTGCTACCACTACAACTACCACCACTACTACGACAACTACTAGTACTACCATTGCAACTACTACTACTATTATTTTTGCTACTACTGCTACTTCTACTACTATTGCTACAGCTACTCCAACAACAACAACAACTACTACTTCTACTTGTGCTACTACTACTAATAACACTACTACTGCGACTACTTCAAATGATACTACTACAATAACGATGACTACTACTACTACTACTACAGCTACATTTGCTACTGCTGCTCCAATAATTACTCCCACAACTAATACAACAACTAATAGTACGATAGCTAGTACTGCTACTACTGGTATAGCTACTATTATTATTACTACTACTATACTACTACTACTCCTCCTACTGCTACTACTATTGCTACTACTGCCACTACAACAATAATAACAACTGCTACTACTTCTGCTACAACTAATTCTGCTAATGCTACTACTCTACTTCTACTCCTACTACTACTACTGCCACTACTTTGGCTATTACAACTTCTGCACTACTACTGCTGCTGCTGCTGCTGCTGCTATGTTAGGTAATGCTACTACTACTCCTACTCTTACTACAAAAACTACACCTACTTTTCCTACTATTACTACTACTACCACTTTTACTACTTCTTCGATGACTGCTGCTGCTGCTACGACTACTACCAATGTTGCTACTGCTATTACTACTACTATTATTACTCCAACTACTACCACAACTACTGCTACTACTAACACTACTAATAAAATAACTTCTACTACGACTACTACTACAACTGCTACTACATCTAATACCACTACTACTACTACTATTGCTACTACTAACGCTACTAGTGCAACAAGTTCTACTATTACTACTACTGCTAGTGCTACTACTACTGTTGCTACAACTTCTACTACTACTACTACCATTACTTCTGCTACTACTGCTTCTACTGTTACACTGTTACTACTAATAGTGCTCTGCTACAACAATTGCAATAATAAGTACAACAACAACTACTACAACTACAACAATGACTAAAACTACTACAACTACTGTAACAACAACTACTGCTACTACTACTACATCTATTACTACTTCTACTACTACTACTTCTACTACTACAACTACAACTTCTACTATTGCTAGTACTACTATTACTACTACTACTACAACTACCACTACTACTACCAGTACTACTACTACTATTGCGCTAATGCCACTAGCACTACCTCCACTACTACTACAACTAAAACTACTTCTACTACTACTACCATTACAACTACTATTACAACTAGTGTTATCGCGGCTATAACAATTGCTATGACTGTAACAACTACTACTACTATGGCAACTGCTGCTACTGCCACTACTACTTTTATTGCTTCTGCTACTACTACTACAACTGATAGTAATGTTACAACTAGCACCATTACTCCTAATTCTACTACTACTACTACTACTACTACTACTACTACTACTACTACTACTACTACTACTACTACTACTACTACTACTACTACTACGACTACTAATACTATTGCTACTGCAGTTACTACTACTACTACTACTACTACTACTACTACTATACTGGCTATATACTACCAATGTTACTACTACTACTACTACTACTACTACTACTACTACTACTACTACTACTACTACTACTACTACTACAACTTCTACTGCTACTATGACTACTACAACCACTACCATTGCTACTACTACTACTACTATTGCTACTGCTGCTACTTCTAATGCTACTACTAACAACAACAACTACTACTACTCCTACTACTGCTACTACTACTAGTAGTAGTATTACAATTATTACTTCTACTTTTTCTACTACTACTGCTGCTACAACTTCTACCCCCACTACTAGCACTACCAGTACTACTAGTAATACCACCACTACTACTAATACTACTTCCCCTACTACTACTACAACTACTATTACTACTACTTCACCTTCTACAACTACTAGTACTACTACGTCAACTACTTTGCCTATTTCCTCAACTACTGCCACAACAATAATTGCTACAATGACTTCTATAGCTGCAACTACCACTAGTACTTCTACTATTACTGCTACTACTGCTACTACTGCTACTACTGCTACTATAACTAATGCAGTACACTGCAACCACTGCTGCTGTTGCTACTAATACTACTACTCTCCTACTACAACCATTATAGCTACTACTACTTCTACTACTACTACCACTACTACTACTACCGCTACTGCTACAACTCGACTTCTCCTACTACTACTACTTCTGCCACTACTACTACTAATATAGCTACTACAACTTATGCTACTACTACTACTACAACTACTACTACTAGTACTACTACTGTTGCTACTGCTATTGCTACAACAACTACAATTACTGCTACTGCTCTTACTCCAACTATTACCACTATTGCTATTACTACTGCTGCTGCTAACACTACTAGTACAAGAACTTCTATTGTTACTGTTGCTAAAAGTGCTACTACTACTATTACTACTACCACTACTACTACAATTGCTACTACTACTACTTCTTTGCTGCTGCTACTACAAATTCTACTGCTAATACTACTACTACTAATACTGCTACTGTTACAATCACTGTAACAACAACCACTACTATAACAATCACAACAACTACTACGATGAATACCACTACTACAATAACTTCTACTGGTACTGCTCCGACTATTACTACTACTACTACAACAACTATTACTTTGCCTTCAACTACTATTGGTACCACTACTACAACTTCTACCACTTCTATAACAAATACTTCCACTGATGCTACCACAACTGCTACTACTATTAGTACTATTACCACTACTTCTTCTAATACTACTACTACAACCACAACTCCTAATACTGCTACTAAAAACTCCTACAACCACTACTACTTCTAGTATAGTTACAATAGCTACTTCTACCACTACCACTACAACAAATAGAACTGCTATTGCTGCTACTACTACTACTACTACCGCTACTATTAAAACTATTAATACACCTGCTACTGCTACTACTGTTACTAATGCTACAACTACTGCTACTGCTACTACTCTAACTACTAGTGCCACACCTATTACTACTACTACTATTACAACAACTGCTGCTGCTCCTACTACAGCGGCTGCTACTGCTGCTACAACTAATGCTACTACTACTATTGCAACCTCTACGACTACTATTACTAGTACTCCTAATACTTCTACTAATACAACAACAACAGTAACTACTACTTCTACTACCGCTACTACTGCTACCACCACCACTACTACTACTATTACTACTACTACTACTACTACTATTACTACTACTACTACCACTACTACTACTACTACCACTGCTACTACTACTACTACTACTACTACTACTGCTGCTGCTGCTGCTGCTGCTGCTGCTACTGCCACTAAAACAACAACAACAACAACTACAACTAGTGCTACTACTATTACTGCTAGTTCTCTTACTACTACAACTGCTACTACTGCTACTACTACAACTATTACTAGCACTACTACTACTGCTGCTACATTTGCTTCTTCTACTACTAATACTACTCTGCTACTGCCACTAATACTGCTACCATGACTACTTTTCCTACTACTACTACTATCGCTACTGCTTCTACTTCTAATATTACAACTCCCGCTACAACTACTATTGCCGCTACTACTAACTCTTCTAGTATAACATCTTCTACTGTTACAACTATTGCTAGTGCCACTACTACTATTACTACTACATCTACTACTACTGCTGCAACAACAGCTACCTCTACTACTACTATTGTGACTACTACTTCTACTGCTACCACCACTACTACTACTAATAGTGCTACTGCTACAACTACTATAACAACTACAACTACTACAACTATTACTACCATTAATACTACTAATACAATAACTTCTACTACTACTACTACTACTCCTCCTACTTCTACTACTACAACTACTATTACTTTGCTGAGTACTACTACTACTTGTACTACTGCTAGTACTATTACAACAACTACTACTATTACAACTGCGCTAATGCTACTAGTACAACCTATACTAATACTGCAACTACTACTACTTCTACTATTGCTAATACTACTACCGCCACCATAACTACTGCTACTGCTGTAATAACAACTGCTACTATGATAACTGCTAATACAATAACCACTACTACTGCTACTGCTACTTCTACTACAGCTCCTAGTGCTACTTTAGATACTACTACAACAACAACTAGTACTACTACAATTGCTATTATTATTGCAGTTGCGACTACTACTATTGATTCTACCGCTGCCATGACTAATACTACTTTTGCTGCTACTTCCACTACTGTTACTAATAGTGCTACTCCTATTACTACTACTACAACTACTACTACTACCACTACTACTACTGCTAAGGCTGCTAGTACTAATACAACAATAACAACTACTAATAGTACTACAACTACCACAACAACTACTACTACTGTTGCTGCTACTACTACTACTAATACTACTACTTCTACTACTACTACTACTGCCATTGCTTCACATACTACAACTACTATTTCTACTACTAAAGCTACTACAACTACTCCTACTACTGCTACAACTATTGTTATTGCTACTCCTACTCCTACTACTACTTCTACTACTGCTACTCCAACTAATGTTACTACTTATACTAGTACCCCAAATAAAATAACTACTGCTACTACTGCTACTACTACTACTACTATTACTTCTACAACTACTGCTACTTCAGCAACTGCTACTGACGCTGGTACTACAACTACTACTACTACATCTATGGCTATTGCTGCTACTACCACTACTACTACTAATACCAGTACTACTACTACTATCACTACTACTACTACTATTGCTACTGCTGCTACTACTAATGCTACTGCTACTGCTACTGCTACTACTACTACTACTTCTATTACTACTACAACTACTGCTGCAACTACTACTACTACTGCAACTACAACTACTCTTACTACCGCTGCTACTGCTACTACTATTACTTCACATACTACAACTACTACTTCTACTACCATAGCTATTACTACCACTACCACTATCGGTACTATTCTGGTACTACTACTGCTATTGTTCTTGCTACTGCTGTTGCTACTACTACTACTACTATTACTACAACTAGTACTATAACTCCAACTACTACTACTACTACTACTACTACAAGTAGTAGTACTACTGCTACTAGTACTACTACTACTAATAGTACTACTGCTACTAGTAGTACTACTACTACTAGTGCTACTCCTATGACAACTACTACTACAACTACTGCTAGTCCTAATAGTATTACTATAGCTACTACTAGGGCAACTACTACTATGACTACTATGACTACTATGATTACTACTACCATAACTACAACTACTAGCGCTACTACTTCTACTTATACTACTACTACTACTGCTGCTACAATTCCTTCTACTAAACCTAATGCTGCTACTACCACAACTATTACCACCGCAGCTACTACTACTACTGCTACTACTATCATAATGAATACCACTACTAGTACTAATAGTACTACTACTACTGCTACTACTACTATCATTGCTATTGTCACTACTACTACTATTGTTGTTGCTAGCACTACTACTAGTTTTGCTGCTACAGTTGCTACTCCCACTAGTACTACTTCTGCTACTCCTAATACTAGTGCAACTAAAATGGCAGCTACTGCTGCTACTGCTTTTCCTTCTACTACTACTTATACTACTTTTGACTACTGCTACTGCTACTAGTGCTACGACCACTACTACTACTGTTGCTTCTACCACTACTACAACTAATACTATCACGAATGCTATGGCTACTACTACTATAACTATTTCTAGTTGTAGTACTACTACTGCTAATACTACTAAAGTACTACTACTTCTACCGAAGTAGCTGCTGCTATGACCACTACTACTATTGCCACTACTACTACTACTTCTACTACTACAACCACAACTATGACTTCTGCTACTACTAATACCACTACAACTACTACTATAGCTGCCACTACTGCTCCTACTAATGTTACCACTACTACTAGTATTATTGTCGCTACCACCGCTACTACTAGAACTGCAACTACTACTATTATTGTTGTCACTACTACTATTAATACTACTACTAGTACTTAGTCTGCCACTACTAATAGTACTACTACTAGTAGTTGTACCAAAAGTAGTAGTAGTAGTGGCAGTAGAAGTACTAGTAGTAGCCGATGTAGCTGTAGTTGTAGTAGAAGTAGTAGTAGTAGAAGCCATAGTGGTAGTATTAGTTATAGTAGTAGCAGTAGTGGTAGTAGTAGTAGTAGCAGTAGTTGTTGTTATTGCAGTAGTATTCATAATAGTTGTAGTGGTAGTAGTGGTAGTAGCAGTGGTGGTATTAGTAGCAGTAGTAGTAGTCATAGTGGTGGTACCAGTAGATGTTGCATAGTAGTAGCAGTTGTGGTAGAAGTGGTAGTAGTGGCAGCAGTGGTAGTAGGTGTGGTGGTAGTAGTAGTAGTAGTAGTCATAGAGGTGGTACCAGTAGATGTTGCATAGTAGTAGCAATTGTGGTAGAAGTGGTAGTAGTGGCAGCAGTAGCAGTAGTAGCAGCAGCAGTAGTGGTAGTAGTAGTAGAAGTAGCTATAATGGCAGCAATAGTAGTAGTTGTAGTAGAAGTAGCAGAAGTAGTAATAGTAGTTAAAGTAGTAGTAGCAATAGTAGTAGTGGTAGCAGTAGTTGTAGTAGCAGTAGTATTTGGAGTAGGAGTAGTTGTAGTAGTAGCAGAGTAGTTAGATTTAGCCGAGTAGCAGTAGAGTAGCTATAGCAACAGTAGTAGTAGTAGTAATAGTCATAGTTGTAGTAACATTATTTGCAGCAGCAGTAGCGGCAGCAGTAGTAGTTATTATTGTAGAAGGGGAATAAGTAGCAGTAATAATAGTAGCTACTGCTGCTACAGCAACAGCAGTAGTAGTAGTAATAATCATAGTTGTAGTAGCAGTATTTGCAACAGCAGTAGCGGCAGTAGTAGTAGTTATTATTGTAGAAGGGGACGAAGTAGTAGTAACAATAGTAGCTATTGTAGTAGTTGTAGCTATAGCAGCGATAACTATTGTAGTAGTACTAGTACTAGCAGCAGCAGTAGTAAGTAGTAGTAACGGTTGTAGTAGTATTAGCAGTAGTTGTTGTAGTAGTAGTAATAGTAGTAGCAGTAGTAGTAGTATCAGTAATAGCAGTTGTACTAGTAGAAGTTATAGTAGTAGCAGTAGTAATAGTAGTAGAAGAAGTTGTTGCTGACGTCATAACAATAGTAGTAGTTGTACTAATAGCAACAACAATAGTAGTAGTTGTAGTAGTTGCAAGATTAGGAGTAGTAGCGGTAGTAGTAGCAATTTCAGTAGTTGTAGTAGTAGTAGCAATAGAAGCTGTAGCAGTATTGTAGTAGTAGAAAAATTAGTAGTCATAGTAGTTGCAGTAGTTGCTGTAGAATCTGCATTTGTAGTACCAGTGGTAGCAGTTGTAGTATTAGCAGTTGTGCATGTAGCAGAAGTAGTAGCAGTGAAATTTGTAGAAGTAGTAGTCATAGTACTAGCAATACTAGTTGTAGTAGAAGTAGCAGCAACAACAGTAGTAGTAGAAGTAGTAGTGGAAGCTATAGTAACCTAGTAGTAGCAGTAGTAGTAGCGGTTGTAGTAGTTGTAGGAGAAGTAGAATAGTAGCAATACTAGTAGGAACAATGGCAACTATAGTAGCAATGGTTGTAGAACTAGTAGTTGGAGTAGCAATAGTTATTGCAATAGTAGTAGTATTAGTTATTGCAGTTATAGGAGAATTAGTACTAGTAGCAGTAGTAGTAGTTGTAGTAGTAGCACTTGTAGAAAAAGTAGCTATTGTAGTAGCAATAGTAGTATAATTAGTAGTAGAAGAAGCAGCAGTAGTAGTAGTAGTCGTAGTAGTAGTAGAAGTAATAGTATTAGTAGTAGTAGCAATACTAATTGTAGTACTAGCAGTAGAAGTTGTAGTACCTGCAATAATTGTAGTAGCAGCAACAGGAGTAGTAGTAGTAGTAGTAGCAGTAGTAGCAGTAGTTGTATAGGCAGCATTAGCCATTATAGCAGTAAGAGTAGTAGTAGGATAAGTAGTAGTAGTAGTAGCAGTAGTTGTAGTAGTTGTAGTAATAGTAGTAGTAGTACTTGTAGTTGCGGTAGGAGAAGTAGTAGTAGCAGTAGCATTTTAGCAGTAGTAGTTGTAGTAGTAGTAGTAGTAGCAATAGTTGTAACAGAAGTGGTAGTAGTAGTAGTAGTATTATTATTATTAATAGCAGTAGTATTAGTTGTGGTAGTAGTATGAGTAGCAAAAATGGAGTAGTAGTAGTAATAGTAGTAGTAGCAGTAGTACAAGTAGCAGTAGCAGCAGTAGTAGCAGCAGCTGTAGTAGTAGTAGCAGTAGTATCAGTAGTAGTAGTAGGAGTAGTAATAGTAGTAGTAGTAGTAGGAGGAGTAGCAACAACAGCAGCAGCAGTAGTAGTAGTAGTAGGAGTAGCAGTAATGGTTGTAGTCATAGTAGCAGCTAGAGTATTCATAGTAGGAGTATCACTCAAAATTGAGGTAGAAGCAGTAGGAGTAGTGTTAGCATTAGTAGTAGTAGTGGAAGTATTACTAGTAGCAGTAGTAGTAGTAGTCATAGTAGTAGCAATTGCCGCTAGAGCAGTAGTTGTAGTAG